>JBCJKH010052430.1:35621-62669 GCA_039877255.1 Loriculus beryllinus
GGGCACCCTGTGCCAGCGCCTCAGCACCCTCCCAGGGAAGAGCTTCTGCCTAAGAGCTCAGCTCAGTCTCCCCTGTTTCAGTTTGAACCCATCACCCCTTGTCCTATCGCTCCAGTCCCTGATGAAGAGCCCCTCTCTGCATCTCAGCAGCCCAGCGCTGCACTGCGGGATGCAGGAGGAAATCTGAGGGATGCCCCTTGCCAGGGGGTGTCCAGAGCCGCATCCCCCTTGTGCAGACAGACCCCAACGGCAGCAGGGCAAGGTCCTTGCTCATCACCAGTCCCCCCCTCACCCTCACCCTCACCCTCCTCCTCCTCCTCACCCCGCGGCGGGTGCAGGCAGGGCGAGGCGTTAATCACAGCCGCGGCGTTAATTACAGGGCAGCGGGAGCGGGCAGCGCCGTGGGAAGAGCCTGCGAGCTCCCGTCGGGAAGCGCGGCCATACCTGATGCCAACGAGGGGCTTCCCTTGCGGGTGGTCCAGGCACGGCTTGGGTGCGCGATGGGATGCGGCAGAGGATGGGATGGGATCAATGAAGGTGATGCTGGGTACGGGACCACTTCCTCGTGCAGCATCCTCCCTCCTGGCTCTGCCCCTCGTGCTTCTTCTCTCCAGCATCTGCAATTTCTCTAATGGACTTGGTGGAACTAATTACCAGCAGGAAGCTTTAATGCAGCCCAGGCCGCGCTGCAATTCAGCTGATGGTCACTCCAGCGGCATTAATCACGCTGCTCCGACGCCACACTGCAGGAGGAGGGAGCTGCCTCTCCCTGGTGTGCGGCAGGGATGCTCCCATGGGATCAGCTCCTTTGTCCCCGCCATGTACAGGGGTCTAAGGGGGTGCCTGGGCAGGTTCTGGCTGCTGGCTGAGCACCCATGGACGCAAGGAGGCAGCTTCCAGGGGCAGAGCATCCCCCTCCATCCCCTTTGTCCTGCCGGGCCCTGCAGCCCAGCTCCTCTCAGCTTGGCTGGGGAGCGGGATCACCCCAGCTCCGCACCCTCTGGCAGGGGATGAGCCCCGGGGTGGTTTGGGGCAGCTCCAGGATCCTGCCATTTCCAGGAGCCTCCCAGCATCTCCAGCCCCACATTTCCCTGCACGGCTGTGGGGCCACGCTCCCTCCCCGGCCAGGAATCCTCCCTGGCACCTTGTTTATCCCAGTTAGTCCCGCTGGCTCTCACCCTCCCTGGGCCATCCCAATTTAGCTCCTGTTGTCACAGGAGCCTCCGGCCGGGCCCCACCACATCAGCTCTGGGCAGCACAAAGCAACCTCCCCCCCATCCCTTCTCCTCCCAGCAACCTGGGGACGCTTCCCCCCCTGTGCCCAGGCCCTTCCTGAGTGCCCTGTTGGGAACAGGGAAGGGACCAACGTGGCTGCAGGGGGCAGGGACGGCTGCCACAGACACCGACCCACAACTGCTCTTGCTTCACCCAGTGCCCCAGGGCTCTGCCCTTCCCTGCAGAGCAGCTGAAAGAACCCAAAATATCCCACCGCGGATCCGACAGGAATGTGAGCACCGGGGCTGCGACGAGAAGGAAACACTGTCTGAGCCTTTATTGGAACCCTTCTCCTAACAACAGGAATACCCCAGGAGGACTAAGGAATACAGTCCGCGTTTGGATGGAGAGCAAAGGGGGTGTCACAAAGAGGTCACAGCAGCAGATGGGAATGGACGAGCGGGTGAGGACACACGGACACCGGTTCCCTCGCGGCTTTTCCCACCTGTTTGCTCCAAATCCTCTCATTCCTGGGTTTCGGAGGCAGAGCTGCCCCGGGCCGGGCAGGTTCCGGGTGTTGTTCTCTGGGCAAGAGCCCAAAAGTCAGGATGCTTGACCGTGGATCTGTTGCCACAACAGCGGCTGCAGCAGGGCTCCGGACACCCTCCCCATCGTGTGCAAACTTCCGGGTAGCAGCAAAAGTCAGGAGAGCTCTGGTAAGGAGGTAACAAAACCCCAGCGGGCACTGAAGGGCAAAGGCATCACTGAGGCACCTGAATCTGCCCCTTTCTCAAACAAACATCCAAGGATGGGTGCCCTGGAGGTGGAGGGGGCAAGGCGGGACACGGCACGAGGATGAGGGCCTCGGGATGGGGCAGGCGGACATCCTTGCTGCCTGGGAAATCACTTCAGCCCTATCCCTTTTATCACATCAATGAACGGGTGACAAGTCCCCCGTTAACTACTGAGAGCCAAGAGGGGGCCAGTGGTGGGAGAGCAGAGATCTCCAGGGCTCAGAGGATGGCACAGAGGAGGAACAGCGGGATTATTCCTCCAGCACGACAGGCTCTGTCATCTCCGGGTGCCCAGCACCTTCCTGGGGGCTGTGATTTGTCAACAGAAGCTGGTCCAAGAAGACGGAGGATTTTCCACTGCTTCTCTCATCTTCATCTAAATGAGATTCCTCTGAATTACTGGTGGTTGAGCTCCAGCTGACCCTGATTTGCCTCCATGCTGGTGACAGCCTCACTTCCCTGTAATCCCCCTCTCTGACAACCTGTCTCTAATGGTATGGCAACACCTCCAAAGCTCCCTGCCCTCCTGGACCCAATGGCAAGACCCAAAGAGGTTTTTTAAAGGAATGCTCAATAAATAGAAGAAATAAATATTAAATAGAGGCCAAGTCCTCTCAGCCTGTTCAATGTATGTACAATGCATAGCAAAATAACAGTGATTGGCTGTTGCACACAAGTTTGGTACCAATTCAGTCCCCCAAAGCAACAGAGACGTTGAGAAAAGCTGCAGTCAACATAAAGCAAAGGTCAACGGGGTGCTGGGACTCATGAAGGAAGGAAAGGACACAGCAGTGCTCTGGAACATCCCTTACCTTTGCCGGCCAGCAAACCTGCAGGGATGGTGTTGGGCTGTGTGAGCCTGGCCCCAGTGCAGGGGCTGGGAGAGGTGGGATGAGCCTTGCTCGGTGTGATAACCCCAAGGTAGTCCCAGGAGCAGGGGGACCCAACAGCACAGCACTGGGGTGACACTTGGGGTGGGTGCTGTGGTGTGCTCTGCCTGGGAAAGGCAAGCGGGGTGCTTATGGGGTGGAAACAAAACCATGGGTGGGGAAGAGCCTGTGATTGAGCAAAGCAAAACCCTCTGAGATAGGGCCTCCAAAAAGCAGCTGAGATGTTCTCGAGGCTGCAGCCAGGCCGGAGCATCCCCCATGAGGCCAACAGCAGGCGAGCAGCGATTCACCGCCACGGAGCTGCCTTTGCAGCAGCTGAATGCTGCTCGCTGCAGAGAGCACCAGCAGCAAGCTGAGGTGCCGGATGCGGAGCAGAAGTCCATGGAAGCAATGAATGAGCAAACCAACATTAGAAACTAAGCAAGTGCTGGCAAAAGGCACAGACAGAAAAGCTCACGGGCTTCAGGCAAAGCAACAGGAAACCCAACTTCCACGGACAGGGAGGGTGATGTTCCACTGTACTACACACCTGAAATAAGTTAGAAGGTAAATACCACCAGTGAGGGATCTCGTGTACACCTGCACCTATACCCACACATCCACGTGCATGCACAGGCTCCTGTCGGTGGGTCCTGCCACCACAGCTGGCATTTTGCAAGCAGCTTCAGCCTGGCTCACCCGCTCGCAGCCTCATTCCTTTCTTTTGCCATGGGTGGATAAACAGGGCAGGGGAGCCCTGGTGATGGCATCCTCCCAGGGAGAGCAGCGAGGCCTTTGCAGAGCCACTCGGTTTCGGGCTGTGCCGAGCCAAGGCAAACAGCAGCAGGAGCCAGCTGGCACCCAGCCGGGTGAGCACGGACCGGGCTGAGCAGGGATGGGCTGAGACTTCCCCTTGCAGCACCACAGACACCTCAGTGCGTGGCCAGCCGGTGAGCAGACCCTCCCCATCACCTCTGTGAGGTCCCAGACCCATTTCTATGGTCACATCCATCGCAAATCTACCGAGAAACCTCGGATTTTACCATGAGAACGGACCAACAGCTCTGCCCTGTGTCCCTCTGCCTCTCCACCCTGCTCCAGAGAGCGCAGCCAAAGGGATGTGTTGGCAGCAGCAGTGACCGTCACTCCTCACCAAGAGGGGCCAGGGCTGTAAACCTTTACATGAGACCAACGGCATGGATACATTCAAACAAACAAACAAACAAACAGATCCCAAAATAACTTACTGCTTCAAAAACAAATAGAAATAAATAAATACTGGTACCAGGGAGCACCTGCATCCGTTCTGACATAGGATTAAACATAGAACCACAAGAATAAATAAATAAATAAATAACTTAAGAGGTTTACTCCAACATGAGGAAACCCCAGGAATGTTCATCTGCCATGGACCACGCGAGCAGAGGCAGCTCTTAAAGCATGGATCAGCTGGATGGGAATGAGAGCTGCTGCCAGCCCCACACAACCCTTGGAGTCATCTGTCCTATGGGCTGTGGGTGCTGCTGGCCCTGATGTGGTGCTTTGATCATGTGTCCCCAGTCAGTTGTGTTTGGTATTTACACCAGTGGCACAAAGCCCCTCTTCTCTTCTGTCCTAGTTTTTGGCCTCCTGGCTTGTTGCTTCCTTCCACGTGCGTTAGGAGGGATGAGGATACACTTGGAACAGTGGTGGATCTGGGGTTTGGGCTCCCATCGCTGCCTTCGGATCTTCCCCAGGAGCAGAAGGACAGGGTGCTCAGTGCCACACTGGGAGAGACTCCTTGGGGAAGAAGTACGAGGTTTGAGCCCTTTACAAGGAGGGAGTCCACTGCAGAAGCTGGCCAAGGGGCTGCTGTCAAGGGCAGCACAGGATAGAAGGTTGTGGCACCCCACTGCAAGAACACCCCCTCTCTGATCCCTCAGCCAAAGCCCTGGAGCGACTGCTCAGCCTCACCAGCAAAGCTTGTCTCTACGTGTCCTACAAAGTGGCCTCCCAGCAGGACACGTCCCCAGCAAGCCACTGAGCAGTGCCCAGCTCTGCCTCAGGCACCCTCATCCTCCAATTACCCATGCTGAGGATGAGGGACTGGGATAAGGGGGAGGGTTTGGGGTTGAAGGCAGAGGACAAGGGGGACCCTTGCATTTCCTACCTCTCAGGTGGGAATACACCCCACCCCGTTGTCCTTTCCAACAGGTAACAGAGGGGGATGTTGCATTTCTTTCTGCCCCCTGTCCTCCTCCCCTGAGCCCTTTGCTGTGACACTTGATGACACATCTCCTTGACTCATGGAGCCCAAACTTGTTAATGATCACGCAGGATGGAAGGGGAGGGGATGGAAAAAGGGAGGGAGGGATGCCTTAAACCCAAATTAACGTCTCTAAGCACCCAGGTGTTGTAAGAGAAACCCTCCTGAGCACCAGCTCAGCCTGTGCTGGGAGAAGCCTTTGTTACCCTGCAAAACACAGGAATTGCGCAGGAGCTGGGCTGGCAGGGAGACAAAACCCCAGGGCCCAGGGCTGCCCGAGCAGGCAGGGCCCTCCTCCTGCTGCCTGCAGCTCCTTGGAATTCCAGGCAATTAGTGGGCAGCCCTTTGTGTGTCCCCCCACCCTGCTCTGCTCCTTCCTCCCAGCAACAAACTGGGGCCAGTGCATCTTCTAGGCCTGCCTCAGTGGACCCTGAGGAGAAACAATGTCCTGAAATTCTCCTGGCACTGCTTAAAATTGCTGCCTGTTACAAGGAAGGGGAATGGGGGTCCCTGTGTGCTCTCACTGCACCCCACAGTAGCCTATCTGCAGATCCTGCAGCCCCGCAGGCACTGCCCTCCCTTGAGAAAATCCTCATCCCAAACTGCAAGAGGATTTCTCTGAGAAGGGAACCCCATGGCCCTGACCCTCAGAGCACAGCGTGGCACCAGTATTCCTCTCCCTTGTACCCCACTGGCTCCATGTCTGCTTCAGAACTCAGCAGTTCACAAGCAAGTCACAGTGGTGGGGTGGGGGGTGAAACAACCCTGCCAAAGAGGATGCATACCTGGTAGAAAACAGCAGGAGGAAGAGAAGGAACAGCCTTTTTTTCCCCCGGGAATTATGCTAGCAGGGTGTCTAGCCTTCTATTTATAGCAGGGGCTGGCTGACCAGCAATAAATATGTATTTTCTCATGGAAGAGGCCTGCTGCAGAATGGGCAGAAACTCTGGAGGAGAGACCCACGGGACCTGATACTTGCCTTGGTGGGGACAAATCACTCCCACCCATCACCAAAGCTTCCCAGCAAATCCGTCCCTATCTGGGCTTCTCCCTCCGGCAGAAAATCATTCACTGGTTCCTGGTTTGGCAGAAGAGGCTGAATTCTTTCCTTTGGCCCAGGTGGTAGCACGTTGGAGAGCGGCAGCGATGGGGAGGATGGAGCAGGTCTGCTGTGACAGACCCTCTGTAAAGCACCAACCCTTCTTTCCCAGCCCTGGCCTGGGGAGTTGGGACTGATCCACTCACTCCAGGAGGTGGTGAAGGGGCTGCACTGGGCGCACGAGGGCTCTTACTCCAAACCGGGGAAGGGGGACCCGGCACTGCCACCACATCAGTATCGGGATGATTGCTATCGATGGCCAGGTAGGTGGGAAGGAAGCGGAGAATGCCAGGAATTCGGAGGTGACGCCAGCCCTGGGAGCCGTCCGCGGCACTCCCTACCGACGCAGGCTGTCAGAGCTGCCTCCTGACTCATAGCTCCTGCTCCTGCTGCGGCTGCTCCTGGGGCCCGAGCTCCGGCTGCGGCTCCTGCCCTCGGTGCTGCTGCTGCTCCTGCTCCAGCTTCGGCTCCGGCTCGTCCGGTAGCTGGAGTAGCTCCGGCTCTGACTCGGGGAGCGGCTAAAGCTGCTGTACGAGGAGGAGTAGCTGCTGGCGCTGCTGGAGGAGGAGGGGCTAGGCCGGTAGTAGGGGATGGGGCGTTTGCGGGCGCTGTGGGGACAGAGAGATGTGGGTTAGCAGCAGCACAAGGATGGATTTACTGCTGAAGACTCCAAAAAGCACCGCTTACTCTGCAAAACACTGCCCCAGAATGTCATCGAGTGTTTGGAAGAAATAAAGCAGATCCAGTTAGCTGACAGGCCTTGGGATACAAACCACACACCTCCATGGCCCTTGGGAATGTCCCAAGCACCACGTCCGGGGCTGGTCTCTGCTTGGTGGTGTCCCAAAGAGCCCTCAGCAAGAAGGTTGTATTCAGTATTGGACACTGTATAGCGTGGAACATCTACTACAGCAGAGGGTGAAGCAAAAAGCTTTGGAGGAGGATGCTCATGGCATGTGATGATGGGGGAGCCCCTGCTCTGACTTCATCTGTTATAAATGAGATCCTCCATCCTCCCTCTGTCTCTAGCTGGAAACCCCCAAGCTCTAAGAAGGGCAGCAGGACTTGATCAGGCCAAGGAAAACCAGTCTCCTCCTGGAGAAACCAAGGTCTGGGACACAAAGAAAGCACACGTGTCCCTGGGGAACGCCGGCTGAGCTTGTCTCCAAGTGATGGGATCACATCCCCTTACCTCGTGATGCGCCGAGCTTCGAGGTGGCTGGGAGAGTCTCTCCTCCGCTTCCTCAGGGGTGAATAGGAGCGTCGCTGCCGGTCCCGCTCCCGGTGCGACTCCTTGTCACTGGAGCTGTACTTGTGCTCGCGCTCCCGGTCTCTGGGGAAGGCACACGTTGAAACTGTCACTGCTGGGGTTCTGGGTGTGGGGGCAATGAGCCATGGAGGCACAGATGAGCAGAGGACACTCAGCGCTAAAGCAAAGCGCTCTGGTAGAATCAGCCCTGTGCTCATTCATTCAGCTGGACAAAGAGACACTGAGCACAACGAGCATGAGCAGTAATCATATCTTGGGGGGTTCAGCAGGATGGCCTTGCACTGCCAAGCTAAGATGACTTCCACATACCTGTGTCTGTGGATACACTCTGTATTTAGCTCTACTAAACCAGCTCTTGCTGGCTATGCAGCAGAAGCAGGCCAGAACAACCCTGGCAGCAGGCCCCACGCGAGCAGAGGGCCCCAGTATCCCTGCAGGGCTCTGCAGCTCTGCCCTGCTCTCCAGGAGGAGTGCCAGTGTTGCTATGGTTTTCTCTTTTGTTAAATTCCCCACACACGTCAGCACAGGCCCTTCTGTGGAGTGGAGCTGACTTCATACATCCTGCTCAATGCCATCTGCAAAGCACTGGTACAGGTCAAGGGCCTGATCCCAGCACGCAGGATGTGTTCTGTGACACCACGGCGGGGATTGTCACAGCCTGCAACAACCAGACCCTGGTAACATAACATTTAAGGGTGCAAAACGTTCACAGCGGCAGAGTTGTTGCCAGACAAACCTGCCCAAAGGTATCTCTAGGGCTGAGCTTGAGAGATGTGTGTTTTCAGTTGCCTGGACTGGGTTTTCCTCTGCAAGGCTGTGTGAGTGCCAGCATGAGGGTACCTGACACAGCAGGGGCATTCACGGGGCCTGATAACTCTTTGGCAGAGCTGTGGCTCTGGAAAGCAGTGTTCTTCCCTACTGCACTAAGATCCCTCTCTGACAAGGGCTGCAGCTCTGCTGCAGGAGCTGCTGGCCAGCATGAGCTCCTCTGGTGATGAAAGGTGTGGGCAGACCCAACTGGAGCCTAATCCTCTGCCCACCATTTACACCAGCATGATAGAGAGGGGCAGTCCCTGGGTTCTCCTGTGAGGCATCTCCCACTTTGATGAGGCTCTGGCAAACACCAGCAAGCAGCCATCTGTGCACTCTTGGCTGCAAACGCTCAGAGCAGAGGAACAGCCACTTCAGCTGCCACACACTCTGAGTGTGAGGTACCATGATGCTCCAAAGCCAGGGATAAAACACGTCTCTTTCCCAGCAACCTTGCCTAGCTCCAAAAGTGCTTTGTGTGAAATTACCCTGAACCAACACAGGGCTATAGGAAATCCACTTTTCCCATAGGAAATGAAAGGCTCACCTCTGGGCTCTTCCCTCTGCAACCAGCACCAGCTCTGGGGCAGTAAATGGTGGGAAATTCCCACTGGGCTGAAGGCCAACACAACATGCAGCCATAATCCCCCTGCTCCCTCTCAGCCCAAGTGCTGAGCACTAAAGCACCCAGTGAGGAAGCTGAGGGAGAAGTTTGGGCCTGGCAGGAGCCAGCAAGTGTGCTGGAGTCCCAGCAAGGGAAGGAGCAGTGGGAAAGGATGAGGCAGCAGATATCACACGAGGAGACAGCTGTACCTGCTACGGCTGTAGCGGGAGTAACTGTGGCTCCGACGAGGCCTTGAATTCCTGCTCCCAGGACTTTTTTTGCAGGATTTGGAGGAGTAGCTGGGGGAACGTGAAGAAGACCTGGGGGTAGGCAAGAACCAGTCAAGAGTTACAAATGCCGGAGGGTGAGGTGCTCAAGACTCCTCCAAATCTGGGGCTCATGGGGCTGGGGGAAGGAGATGCCCCACATTTCAGGGTTCTAGCTCAGCTCTGTGTGGCCACTTCACCCCAAGCCATGTGGGGTGAACTAGGTACCCCCCGAACTCTTACACCTCCCCTGCAAGGAGCCTGCCAGGCTGCAAGAGTTAGACATTGCCCAGGGTCACAGGGACAGCCGTTTAGAGGCCTTACCTCTTTCCTGAAGAACGGGACCTGCTTCGGGAGTACCTGGGAGAAGCCTTGTGGTGTGAGGAGCGGCTGGAGCCGGGGGAAGACCTGCCCGTGCTGGTGTAGGACTCGCTGCGGGAGCATGGCCTCAGTGAGGAGCTGCGGCTTGGGGACGGGGGGAAATCTCGCTTCTTCTCCTCTGAACAGCTGAGACATAAGGACAGGCACCCTCTGTGGACATATATTTGGACAGTCGTTGAAGCTGGGGCTGATCCCTGGCTGAGGGGGCACCATGCTCCGGCCAACAACTATTCCCATCCTCCCTGTTCACACCTGGGATATAAAAGACCTCTTGGCTCTCCAGGCTGCTTGCTGCAGGAGAGCCTGGGGGTTAGAGCTCAAGAGCTCGCCCTCCAGGCTGTGCCAGGGAAGAGCTCTCAGGTGGTGCGAGAGGCAGCTCTTCCGTCCCATGCCCAACACATCAGAGGTGTCTGGTTGCCAGAGCCTGGGTCAGGCCAGCGAGCAATGCAGCAGGGAGCGAGGTAAGAAGTGCTGGAGCAAGGGAAAGCCAGAGCATGGCAGGGCAAGGGCCTGTGCTCCAGCCTGGCTGTGGAGCAGCAGGAGCAGGGCTGTGTGAATTCCTCTGCTTCCAGAAGCGCCCTGGGTTAGAGCCCAGCAGCAGAGCAGGTCAGCTCCGAGGCAGCCAGGGCCAGCTGCAATCCCAGCTGCACCCATGTGAAGGCAGAGTTATCCCACGGGAGTCACAATGTGAAAAGCACACACAACCCTAAAATGTTACCCTCTGACTGAAAACCGAGGGCTTGCTCTTCCTAACACCAATTCCTTGGCTCTCTCTCCCCTCATTCAGTGCTCCCACCCCCAGACCACATCCTGGCCCTAACTTTCAGCCTTAAAGAGCTGAGGGCTTGAGCTGGAAGAGCTCTTTAACACCACTACCCGAGCATAGCCTTGGGTACCAACCACTGCACTTCAGTGCCTTCATCCCTACATCACTGGGCAAACTCCCAGGAATGGCAGGTGGTGATGGAGCCTGGCATCTGCTCCCCTCTCCTGATGATCCTGCAGCACTGGGTCATGGTTTGATTTGTTGTCCCCAGCCTTGATGCCCCTTGGCCCCAGCGCACAGAGCTGCTGCTGTGTTACCCTGCAGCCAGCCAGGCACTTGCCCTTCCCTGTGCTCCCCATCTGCAGGAGATGCTATCTTGTCACCCAGGAATGGACTGGGAAGGGGCAGGCTGGATCTGGCTCATTGGATACGTGAAAGAACAGCCCAGAATGGTTTTAGTGAAAAAGAGCCCCACATCCTTTCCCCACAGCAAGCAGAGGGGGAAGTTCACAGCAACCCCCAATGCACCTCTCAGATTTTGCCCAGAAGGACCAGTGACTCTCTTCTTTGCCATGGTCATGCCCAGCTGAGCAGGGATGTGCTCAGGACACAGCCTGACCCAGGGCCAAATCCTGCGTTAACCACACTGATACCAGAAGAGCTAGCACAAGCAATGCCCAGGGCTGTGATGGCTGGGTTTTCATCTTCCTCCTCAGGCTACAGCATTGATCATTGCTGAGTTCTGGACTCCAGACTGGCAAGACCGTGGGTCTCATCTACATCTCACTGCCTCCAGACCACAAACCCCTCCCTGTCAGCTCACCACTGCAACTGGCGAGCGGGCAGGAGATACAGAGCAACAACGTACCAGGTATGTGGCTGCCAGCAGCAGCTACTGGTAATCACTGACCTTCGGTCTTGTCCCTGGGCATCTGGAGACAGATTTTCCAAAGCTGTTCCCTTGGTCTGGGAAAAGCAACTGGTGAAGGAATTTCCTGAATCAGAGCTGTTATCGCTGTTGGCCAGTTTGGGCTTCCCGGACGAGAAGGCATGGCCAAAGCCATCATGGACTAGACTTCTTTTCTCCTGGCTGTCCTTTGACCTGGATGAGCTCGTTTGAGTGGAGGGAGGGGAGGAAGTATCGTTTCCTGAGTCATATTCATGATACTCTCCATTGTGGCTGGCTAGGTTGCCAGGCGGGCTGTCTGTTTTGGTAAAGAGGTCAGCAGAAGACCCTGACTGAGAGATCTGAAAGCAAAAAAGCCATTTGGCATTGTTTGAACGGGTTTGGGGGGTGGGGGTGGGGGGTGTGTTTCTGGTTTTATTTTGCCCTTTTTTTTTTTTTTTAATAAACCCAGAAATTTTACCATCATGATGCACTGAAACAAAAGGAAAGGAAAGAAACAAAGTAAGAAAGAAAGAAAGAAAGAAAAAGAAGAAAGAAGAGAAGAAAACAAAAGCACATATCCCTGAAAGAAAACCACAGTGAGAAGAAACATCTTTTCCCCCTGCTATGATAACGGGAAGATTTAGAGATCATGCAAAGAGTATCAGCATGCGATTCATGTTAAACCAAAAGAGTTCAGCAAAGTAAACGGGCAACCAAAGAACCAAAATAACTGAATCAAAAAGAGGACAAAGCCCTTATTTAACCTTAAAAGAGGGGAGGTGGAAAAAAAATAAATGAATAAATGTGTATATACATATAAAAACCCCTACATAATCCTTGGGAAGAAAACAAAAATGAAACAAAATCTTAAAGGAGTGAATTTTTTAAAGCTTCCTTAACAAAAAGACTGAATGGATGTCACCAAAATAAGCAGAGAAAAAAATCAAACAAACCAAGGGCTTCTGTACAAAGGAAAAACTGGCAAATGAACAAGTTCTCATTTGGAAATAAAATAAAGAAAAAAAAAGAGAAAAAAGAAAAAAATAAAAGGAAAAAAGGGGAGGGAAAAAGAAAAATCCCTCTGGAAATTAAACGTATACAGATACTTCTTTGTGTGCTTTTTTACCCCCTGAAGAAGATATAGCTAATGCGCTCAAGTGACCTCTCATACATTCCCTGGTGTCTTGCGGATAGCATCCACTTACCCATCAAGAACTCCTCCTTTAGTAGGTAAGGTGTAAGAAAAAAGGAAGAGCGGGCAACATAAGTCCATCATTAGAGTCTCAAATGACATGAAAAAAACATAACCCCTCTCTTCAATCCACACTGCCAACTGTTTGCTCGCCTCCTCTATGCAAACGGCACCACTGCTTTCGGGCTGCTTGCTGCTCTCCCTTATTATTCAGTTTTGTTTCCTTCTGCTTTAAATGAGGCAGCTCAGCCCGTTCCTGGAGGCTGAGTGCTTGTGGTCGCAGCTTGCACTAAATCCCCCTGGGTTTCATGAAGTGACAAAAGGAACTCAAGTGAGGGAAGAAGTAAAGAAATAGAGAAGGAAATATATTCCTCCCTGTGCTGGGTTGGAGCCCTATGGGGAAGGGGACACAACCCTGCTCCTGCCAGCCTCTGCTTGGGGTTCAGCCAAACTCTGGCTGGGTTTCAGTGGTTGGTGAACCCAATGGGGTCAGCAAGGACCCCAAACCTCCATAGGCTGCCCTGGGCAGGGCTGTTGTCTAGGATCTTGAGTGCCACCAAAGGGATTTACATCATTTGAGTATTTTACAGGTCAGTTTCAACTCCGTTGGCATTTACCTGAGCTGGTCCAGGAACGGACCAGCACTGGGATGGAGGCTGTGTTAGTGCTAACACCCTGCCTTTGCAGTGGGGTGAGGTTTGGGGCCAAATGCAGACCCAGCACATCTGCACTCTTATGTGGCCTCCTCCTCTTTCACTCAGATGCTGTCCTCATTCTGATCCATGAGGTTTGGTCTGGGGTCCTTAGCATGTGGACACATAGATTTGGTCTTCCCAGCTTGGGACAGTCCTCCAACACGTTCCC
The DNA here is from genome assembly GCA_039877255.1 of Loriculus beryllinus. Lineage (NCBI taxonomy): Eukaryota > Metazoa > Chordata > Aves > Psittaciformes > Psittacidae > Loriculus > Loriculus beryllinus. The sequence goes on from JBCJKH010052430.1 coordinate 48,886, forward strand.
AACAAGCCGTACTTCCTCAAACACCTGCACGTGTCCTCACATTCTGCTCTAGGGCACAAAATGCCTTCCCTCTATGCCATGCTCTCCACACTTGGAAGTGGGCAATGCTTTGCCTTCACAAACCTGGGGTATTCCAAGTGGAGAAAACAACACTGCAATGTTGGTAATATCTCAGGGAGCAGAGACCTGGGTCATTTGTCACACCGCAGGACCAGGGCCAGCCCCTTTGGAGAGCGTAGCCCTGGACTGGCTGGTGTGAGGACAGGGTTCCTTCTTATCCACAGTGGGACTACAGACCCTTTACAGTCACCTTTTATATGGAGCTCCTTCATCCCATCAGATGGTGCCTTCACGTCCTGCCTGCGGCATCTGATCTGTGTCCCTTGGGCGAAGGTTGCTGGCTTGGACACAGATGCTGAACCAGCAGTGACTGAAACCAGAGCAAAGCTACCAACACACACAGCAGCTTCCAGGACACAGTTTGTGGTGTGACAACTGCCCAAAACAACCTCACACTCTGAAAATGCCCGGAGCTGGAAGTTCTCCAGATACTTCCTATATTGCCAGGGAGAGAGGCATTACTGCTTCTGGGATAAGGGATAACAAAATAGGAATTGGTTCATCCTAGCAAATCCATACTGGAGCTGGGGACTCCCCTATCCCCACCCCATACTACCTTCTAGGTGATACTTAGCGCTAACTTGGAGACATCAGGAGCCCCAACAGCAGATAAGGGAACTGAAGTGATTCTTCTTTACTAGCCAACTTGCACCTTCAAAGCAGAAACCCTCAACAGAGCAGAAACATCTCCCAGGTGATCCCAACTAGGAATGAATGGAGACACACATTGCAAGTCCTCATCTGGGAGTGCTCCTTACTACTTCTCAGCTCTAGCACTTCTCTGCCAGTCCTTGTTTACTCCAGTAGAAATTACAATGTCAAAGGAGCATAAAAGAGATACTTGGTTATGTTTTTCACCAATTCTCTCTGAAACCCGGATGCCACATCAAGAGCCCTGAGAGAAATGGTTTCTTTGCTTTGAACCATTGCACTCTCCCCAGACACATCCCAGAAGATAGAGGATTGTCTTTAAAACATGCTGCTAGGTATTTTTTAATAGGTGAGTTATGGTTTCCATTAGATCTGCACCCAACCCAAGAGACAGCCAGCTTTTGATCACCTCCCATTTACAGGCACAAAGCCACCATGTAAAGGAAGTACTCCCTGGCTGCAGAGGTAGGAAAGGATTGGAGGGGGACAGGGCTGCTCTGATGGACACCAATCCCAGCACCACACACACTTGTTTCTGCTCCCTCCCAGTGTAAACCAAAAGGGCTTTACTTCTGCAGTTTCTTAGCATTTCTAAACCAACTTTTAAGACTTCTGCTTTGCCTTCACTGAAGCCTACCTTCAAAGTAGCAACTGTTGTCAGCATATAACAAAATCTGCCAAATGACCAGGGGATCAACAAGCTCCCCCATAGCTCAACATCAGTGGTAACAGTACATTGTGGGATACCCACAACATGTGGGTATCAGTGAAATAGGGAGCCCACAGTCCTTATGAGGCCTGGAGGAGCTGGCTGGGGCAAGGCTGGGGGTACACAGCAAATTCCAGCCCCACCACCTCAGGGCACAAGGCCGTAGCCAGTAGCTCCCTGCAGGCTCTGGGGGAGATTTCTGTTGTGTGGCAAGAGCCAGGACAAGCCTTGAGATGCCCAAATTGCCTGTCTGCTTGGGTGAATTCCCTGCTTGATGACCTTGGCTTTGCTTCTGGTCCTGTTTTCCAGCTTCTGAAAGGCATGCCAGCCACCCGAGATGGAAACAGTCCCACATCTGAAAGCATTGTGCAACATCTACAAACACTGCAGACCTCAGCTGAATTCTAATGGCTTTTTGTTTTTCTAGAGTGTCCTAAAACACTCTGCTCATTCACAATCTCATTTTCTCTATGTGAACATGTTCATTTTTTCACCTCACTAACAAGTAATTAAACAATCCCAGTGAACTTTGCCTCCTCCAGCTTTCAGCAGGGGAGCTACTGCTGCCCTCAAGGGGACCCAAGATACATTTATTGGAGTTTTTTGGTTTCAAATCATCACTTACTCAAGATGAAGGGGGAGTAGAAATAAGGCCCTCACTCATAGCCCAGACTGTGTGATCCTAGACCAAGAGGCAGTGCAGTCTAATAGGTTACAAAAATACAATCACTACTCTTCTTCCAATGACACTGAACAACTCCATTTACTGTGCTGCAAGCAGCCCTGGGGTGAGAGATGACTCTACATCTGCTCAGTCATAACGGGGCTGAGACCCATCAAAGAGCTGCGTGGCACAGCCTCACTTCTGCTTGGAGGAGTTCTTTCTTGGGTCTTTTTATTCTTGTCTTGCAACTCACTTCAAAGTGGAGTTAATTTCCTTTTCAGAGGGGCAGAATGTCTCCCCTTCGCTCTTTTCTCTGTGCATTGGAATAATAAAAGGAATAAAACACTTGTGTCAATGACCCTGGTGAGCCTTGTAATCAGCAAGGGCCCAGCAGACATCTGCTCAGGAGCTGCTGGTGCAGGGAGCAGCACCTGCTGAGGGCTGCACAACTATGGATCCTGCTATATTGAGCAATACTGAGTGAAAAATAGCTTTCTTTTTGGCTAGATGGAGAGCTCAGGGTGAGGCTTTTTGTACCACAAGGGCTAAGCTAAGTCCAGGAGCATGAAGGCAATGACAGAACTGCCCCTGCAAAGTCAGAGCTTGGGTTATTTGGGGCTGGGTGGTAACTGCTGAGCAGCCTGGCTCCCAGATCCACCGCTGGGGCTGAATTCCCAGAAATGCCAGGCAAAGGTTTGTTCCTTTGCAAAGATGTTTTCAGCATACTGGGGTGCAGCCAGTGTTATGTGACACAGGGCAGGGTGTCCCCACATTGCCTGCAGTTATGCTGGCACTACTTTGGAGCAAGGGTTTGCCTTCCCCACCTCCTTAAGCACCTGGTGTACAGCACAGCCTATCAGTGGCTGCTGGCTTCCCTGGGTCCCAGTGCTGAGCTGCAAACTCCCCACACCAGAGGTAACCTCAGTCCGCTGGTGGGAGTTAAGAAAAAGAGAGAACAGCTTCTATTTTCATGGCAGGCTTTGCCTTTCTGCTCTTCAAGGGCCCTCTTTGTTGACAGAAACATGCTGCTTACCAGTTAAAAGAATAGCTTTTCCTATGTAAACCAGAACAGGCTAGAGCAACAGCAAGCCAATATGCAGGTCTGCTAGAAGGTGTCCTGAGCCCTCCTACACCTGCTATCCCAGTATTTTCTCACTCCTACCTTTCTGGAGACACACGAGCATCACTTGGAACAGCCGTGCCCCACTGAGCCTCACTGAAAATCTGGCTCGAGCCTGTGTAAATTTGTGACGTTGTAAATGAGTCTCAGTGGAAGTAAAGGAGCTGGCAAGGAAAGTGTCTGCAGCGTGTAGTTATCTTCATCAGGTACAACAAAAGCAATTAGATTCACGCCCTGCAGGTATTTCTATTGCACTGCTCGACTGAAAGCACACTGGCATGCAATACATCTGTGTCAGTGTAGAATAAAGCATCTGCAGCAGGTTAAGGGGATTCTGTTCAAAAATAGATGCTGTGTATTACCCAGTTTCTCTGCATGCTGGGGCACAGACCCTCATGCAATCCTGTTCTCAATAGGTGGCTATTGTGGCTGCATGGGATTAAGGGGAGAATGAGTAGGAGAAGCTTGGGAATCGATTGCCAAAAAGAAAAGCAGCAGGGAACTTTGGGGTGTTTCTGCATATCTGTGCGTATCCACCAACTTATGCATAAAGGCAAAAGAGAAAGAAGCAGCAAGGTAGAGGCATAGATAGGGCATTAGGGCATTATTTCATATGCTTTATCCCTTATAAATTACAGGTAGACCTAGCTAGAAATTGTGGCTATTCCAGTAGAAAGGAAGAAAAACAAACTGGGGGAGGAATAGCAGAATTTACTACAAAATGTCTCAAGTTTTCAGAAGAAAAAGAATGTGGAATAAAAACAAATGGCTTAAAAAGCACAATCTTTGATTTGGAAGTGCTATAAGATTACCCCATGGGAGTTTATGCCTTGTCTCTCTGAGTCTCTTCATTGAGATCCTCTGAGGACAATCCCCTTTCCTTTGGATACATGACAATGCATCTCCCCAGGTAAGGATGGTTTGGCTGGGAAGGGAAGGGAAATGTGACACCCCAACCCTCAGGCGACTGAAACATGCCATTTTGGACTCCCAGTTCTGGATTTTTTCACACAACATTTTCTTTCCCAGTAATTTATTTTTATGTGATCGCCATCTTCTGCAAGAGCACATTTTCATTTCTAACACATCCAGGCTGCTCTCAAAGTCGAGGCTGACAGGACTAAGCTTATTTATAGAGGAACCGTTTAACTCACAAAAAGGAGAGGCATCAGAGAGTTGTGTATAGGTATTAATAAACGAGACTACAAGTTCCCATTCCATTTTTCCCTTGCCAGTTTTGAGTACGTGATATTTAATGACCTTATACAGAAAAAAATCAGGACCAGCACTTAACCAGGGGCTTCAATTTAAACAAGTGCTTAAATGTAAGCTTGAATGATGTCCCAAAAGAGTTGACTTCTTTTGGGGAACAAAAGGACACTAATGGGTCACATATTAAAGGTATTGATGCCTTTTAGTCATTTAAATATTTGCCTTTGTTATTAACCCTTGCTAGAAAAGAAAGCAGCAGGGGCCTGATAACATTTCTATCCATCCCCTACATTTCTAACTGTAAAGCTCTGATTTTTGCTGCCCTGCAGCTTGTGTGCTCATTTACCCCAGTGAAGCAAGTGGAAAGGGGGGTGCAGCATGGCTGAGTTGAGCTCATTTTAAAGCTTTTACAGTTTTAAATTAGAGTTTATTCTTGCTCAGGGAACAGAGCAGCTGGTAGTCAGCCTCACAGGACTCTGGGAGCCTGGCTTCAGAGAGAGAAAACCTACTACTCATTAAAAACCAGGCTTAGACTTGAAAACAGTTACATAAAATATGCCTCTTGAACCAAAAAAAAAAACCCAACCCTGGGGACATGATGCAGTCTTTGGTTGGCTGGTTTTTGGGGAGCTCTTAGGTCATTCCTACCTTCCCAAGTTGACAGAGGGCAACACCTCAGGCTCAGGGCAATAAGAGCTTCATACCTTGTTACTCTTTCTTCATGTGCATGTGCTGATGTGTGGTGTGCAGGTTCTGCTACTCACTCTACCTTATATGGTTTTATGAGCAATGACTCACATGTGCACTGCACAATAGAGGTCTATAACGAGAGCAAATATGCATATCTAGAATGTTGAGAGACAGCTTGTGCCTGTCTGTACCCACGTATAATCTCTGTGTATTTTGATCAGAACACTGTCTGTGTGGGAGAGCAGATAAAGTCTCTCCTCTTGCTGGCACTACCTCATATCTGAAGCTGCTACTGCCTATGCCTGAGCTATTTCAAGTTGATGACTGGGCCTAAAGGAGAAAATCAGTTCCCCTTTATATATCACTTTGGCAATTGGAAGACTCTGTACTGAAGACACCTCTAACGTTACACATCCACACAAGTACCAGATTCTGTGCTACCTTGAATCCCATGTAGCAATTTATCTCTCCAGAATGCCTATCGGATACTAACACCACAATCAAGGAGCATCACATCTCTGCTTTGCAGCTAACTGGGAACAAATGGGAAACATGCCATCGAAAAGGAAGACTGCATATCAGTCTGTATCTAATACTTCTCTCAATCTCTTCCCCCCTCAAATCTATCATCTCTTTCCACGTATATGAAAAACATCCCAACGCACTGAGCCTGATTTTACCCTCAGCTGTATGTGCAGTTCCCATTAGCATCAATGAGAGCTGCTCCTAAGTTCTGAATTCAGCCCCTTGGCTTGTCAGTCCAGAGCAACAGTGATCCTAGAAGGATCCCGATAGTCAGAAAATATCCCCTTGCCAATAATCACCGACTCATTAAACACAGATGTTTCTTTTATGTATATGTTTGATTCCCTTTCTTCCCCCGAAGGACTAAACTTTTGGACATGAAGACCAGTGAATTAAGTTCACATCCAGCTGAGCAAAGACTGCATAACAAACACTCCCTGTAAATTATCATTGCTGGAGGCCACTCTTTTGTTTCTTTTTTGTTAAATGACCTCAATTCATTATTCATAGGCTAGAACCTTTGCAAATTTTTCCCCTCTCCAGCCCCACCCTTGGTGGGAAAGTGCTGAAGGAAGGAATGACTTGAAACACATTGGAGAACAGCACCATTAATAAGTCATAGTTTTAAATCAACTTTGTCTAACACCACTATAATTGAGTTATAAAAATTTCATATCAGATTTCTTGCCCAGATTCCTGCAGCAAGTTCCTAGTTCAAGCGGAGGAGCACAGTGTGTAATACTTACTACTTCCTTGGGAGACAGGAAGCTGTAGAGCTGGAGGGTTTGGCTGGCTTTTTGGCTGGCCTTAACCTCTGCAGAGGAGCTTCGCTTTGCCGTGATCTTTGAATGGTGCCGGGAGTGCCTTCGCCGTGTTTTACGCCTTTCCTCCCGAGACCTGGCTCTGTGCCTCCAGAAGACATGAACAGGCAAACTGTTACTCCTTGGTATTGCTGTACTGCCCATTACCAGCTCCGTACAAACCCTTGGCAGCTCTGTGCTAGGCCATTGTGTGTGGGAAGGGTTTTCCACATGACTGCTGTGTGGAGTCATGATGGAGAGAAAAGGAGTGGTTTGCTTTTCTACTTTTTTTTTAACAAAGAGTATTTTGCATCCAGGCTTTGGACCTCGACCTTGTGTTTCAGCTCCAGTTCATGATTTTATGATGGCTCGAGGCAAACCATACTTCCATACAGCCTTGTATGTCCCTGTGCTAATACACCTCTAAGAGAAGGCACATTCTGTCTGCTCTTGCATGAACACCCCTCTGATTAGCGATTGCATTCCTCCCCCCACTGAACATCAGCTCTTCAGAAGCAAATTCCCAGTAGTTAGGAGTGAAGTGTGTGTGGGGGGGGAAGTTTGTTCAAGTGCTTTCAGAAAACATGAAACATGATGTGTGTAAACTGTGTAACTTGCTATCGCAGTGAAGCTGGGTCTAACACCAGCATCCACTTAGCTGGCCCCAGGATGCATCTGTCATCCACAGGACAGAGATTTTAATCAGGTCAAAGATGCTGGCTATGGCCATGGGCAAATACATTTCCATTGCTAAGACTGTGTTTAAGGATCTCTTGGGACATCAGCAGTACACAGCCCTTGGGCTGAGGAAAGAAGACTGGGCTGGAATCAGCTGTCATGAGCTGATCATCAGCCGTGAGGATTAGAAGTGACTGCCAAACCAAAGAGCAGCAGCCACTGCTCCTCAAGGCAAAACTTTTCTATAGCTGAGACCACAAGAAGCTCAGCCATCAGTGATGTGATATAGCTGCTACCAGAGTAGGATGAGGCTCTGCTTAGAGAGTATGTGGGTCACAAGGGCTATTGCAATCACGGCCTTGAGCCCATTGGGAAGCATTACAGGACACAGCTCAGGGAACGGTGATGTTACCTGTTTCGGCAGCTGGGGGAGTGGGAGTCGGAGCTCTCCGAGCGAGAGTGGCAGCGGCGGTGGCGATGGGATTTCCGGCTGCGCCCATGAGAGCTTGAAGAAGCAGAGAAGAAAACCACCATTAGGCCAGCAAACTTGGGGATTCAAGATCGAGCAGCTGGAGGCTGAGGTCAGTAACATTCAAATCAGAAAGAAGATCTGCATTTTAAGCCAAAAAGATTGTGCAGGACAACACTGCAGGAGAAATTCTTTGTGCCTTCAGAGCTACACTGACATTAAGGCATGTCATCTTACAGAGATCTATGCAGCGCTTTAGCTGCAAGCTATTAGGTTAGCTCTGTAGCCTTCTGGGGGAAGATCTATGGAGTAGCATGCAAGAGCGTAGCAGACAGCACCAATCCTTTCTGGTTTCAAGAGCTATGTGCTTGCTCACTCATCTGCTTGCCTTTCATCCTGTAGCCTACCCCAAGACAGCCTGGGACCTTCCCATTGCTGACCCTCAGTGGCAGGGCACCGTCCCTTTGGGCAACCCATCACAAAGCTCCAATCCTTGCATTTCTTGCTCTAACTCTCTCTGTAGTGCAAGCTCCCTGTTAAAGAGGAGATGCAGAAGGACAGGCTCTAAATAACACAGTACACTCAGTAGCAGCCAGCCTTCCTCAGCCTCCCTACCTGTCACCTTCTGTGCCCATTCCCTCTCCTCATTGCCCACCACAGCAGTCACTTGACATGTGGCAGTGTAACCATCTGCTGAGGCTGGCATTGCTGTGTCAGCAGGCAAAGCTAACAGTGGGTTAGCCAGTGGGAACACTCTGGTTTCATGGCCACACTATATCAGTCACTGAACACTAATATAACCTGCTTGGACAGCATTTAGCCATTTGCTGCTATAAAACTCAGCAAAGCAATTGCTTGAGAACAGCATTTCCTTTAAGACAACAGAGCAATCTCCAGGGCAATTGCTTGAACACCACCTGGCTGGTTTTTGTGATGCTCTTCACCCCCTATTATTGTTAAAACTTCATATTTGGGGATCCTCATTCCTTGTTTCCATATCGCTGAAACCAGTAACGCTGAACATCTCTCCCTCACATGGTGGATTTGTGTTAAAATCCCCATGTTTGCTCTTCACCTTCTGCATCAGTCCCTCCACTTTAAGTGTTTTCCCTTTCTTTAGGAGAAAAAACCTGGTCTTGTGTAATTTAGATCAGCAAATACACAGATAAGCCAAAGCAGCATGATTACACAAAAATCCTGACTCAAGATGGCTCATGGGATACTATCTCATCCACACCAGGAGCAACAAGGAGGTTTGGAGAAACCAGGAATCACTCAGCTCTCTTTGAGAGCTGGAAGATGAGGGCTACACTGCCTTGGCTAGTTTAATCTCTAAGAGCAATTGTGGCTGTGCTACTGAACATACAGAAATCACAGAGAAAAGGAGATGGGCTCTTTGCATGCATTAGAGAGGGCTTGTGCAGGTAGCACAACATGATCTGCACCCTATGCATTCCCAATCAGTCCCAGCTTGTACTGGGGTGACGCTGGCAGCACCAGGGGTTGCTCATACCAAACAAACCATCAGATTTCCATCTGCTAGCCCAGTTTCTGTCTCTAGCGGGGTATTCCAAGTCCCAGCAAAGCTAACCAGAGACTTCATGGCCAGAGTTCAGCCCCAGAGCTGCTTCCTTGCTGTGAAAGCAGGTGAAAAGCTGCAAGTTGCAATTCCCATGAGAAAACAGAGAAGGAGGTGAAAAAAGAGGAAAGGGCTTACAGGTCTTCCTTCCATCCCTGAGGAGCCATATTTTACTCCGTACCTCTTGGCTGACTGCCTGACAGGACAGGGGCTGTGCTCTGCTAACATGCTGGGGCAGATGGGATCCTCAAACTCAGGTTTTTACAACCTCTTTCACCTCTGTACAATCCCTTCTCTTCCCTGATCCCCACTGCCTTCTGCTCCCATTTGGAGTATTTGGTTGTACTGTGTATCATGAGTAGCCTCTACTGTAACCTCCAAAAGCTGCCAACAAGGAGGAGCTTAGGCCCTTTTCATACATGAGTGTGCCAGCCTGGCCCTTGGGAGGCTGTGTGGCACTGTGCTCTGCAGAGCTGAGCTCATCTCTCATGCTGCCTTCATCTGAAAAGCTGGACTCTGTGTTCAGGACTGGATGAACAAGACACTGTGCATCCTTGAGAGATACATAAAAAGTACCAAATGAGATGGCACAGAAGAGAGGGAAGGATCTCCAGCCTCTACAAACCTTTTCCATTCTAGCAAACCCAGAACTGCTGTCTTTAGCTGCAAAATAATCCTGTGAGTTGCTTAGGGCTGCGCAGCTCCTGGGGACACACCAAAACACTTTCTAGGGTCACAGCTCCGTGCAGGCAGGGTAAAGAACTCCATGAATCACTACTTACTGTTTTTTGTGTTTTCTTTCTTCCTTTCTCTTACTTTTGGGGCTTGAAGAACTAGATAAGAAATGGCTAATTAATTCAGAGATTTCTGCTCTGATAGAAAGCTGCACAATCAGACGTCAGTGTTACAGCTGCATTGCCCAAGAGCACGCGATAAAAAATGAAAGGGATTAATGGTTCTGCCACAGCACAGGGGGTCTCTGAGTGCCTGCTGACAGATCTGGCTGTGGGCTTGGCCAGAAAGGATCTTCAAAGGGATCAGCCACTTTGGTGGCTTCTTGGTACTGTGCACGCATGTACTGGGATCAGAAGAGCTCTTCCAGTACACACCTGGAAAGCCACTGACCCTGAGTGCTTCAAAGATGGGCACTGCTAGGGGATTCCTTACTGTTTGCAAATGAAGCCATAAGAGAAATTAAGAGTCAAGGTGCAGGATGGATACATGGATGAGTTTGTCAGGGGTTTGGTTATACCAAAAGGTCTTTTCCAGTTATGTGCTTGATTGCACAGGTTGGGCTGGAAACCTGGTTCCTATGGGGTCTAAGGAATGCTGTATAGGGAGAGGATAGATCCAGACGCACAGGGAAAAGGGGACTTCACAGGAGTCACAGAAGAAGTGTCTTCTGCCCCCAAGTAATGAACATCAGTCTTGTGAGATCTTGAAGAGACCATTAAATTCATATTTCTATGGGACCACCCACACTTGACCAGCTCTTACCTGTGCCTTCTCTTTTTTGAGGATAACCTGCAAGACACAAACACGCACATTGAATACAGGTCTCACAAAATTGGAGATTTGCATCAGAGACAATGTGTTTAGGCCCAGTGTCAGATTGAACACTGTGAGACCACCCCATGTACCAGCTGGGCAGAATGGCCCTGGCTTTTCTTTAGGCAACGGGGTAGCTGTGAAATGCTGATGTGGGAGAAGCAGCCAGCACCCTACAGGTAAGTGAGAATATGATCCTCAGGGTAACAAGTCTACAGAGGTCAGATGCATCCCCTGGCCCTGGTGGACCTCTTTCCTCTGCTACAGCCTCCAGCCTTGCACCACGCTTAGTTTGAGGGCGCAGAGGTGAGTTCATTCCTTGGTTTTCTGTAGGAAGGATCAAGTAGCAGTCGAAGGAAGAATCCTTTCTGTGTCATTCCAGAGCATCCTCACAGCCAAACCAGCACCATGCCCCTGCCTTGCCTCCTCCAAGACACGCTCCTGTGTTGGAGCACAACATCCTGCAGAAGACACAGCCTGAAGTCCTGCCTAGAGGAACCGTGAAGTTGCCTACAGCAAGGTCAGCTGGGATCTGTAGGTGAAGTGCTTCCAGGTGTCTGGAAACAACCTCCATTAGCCACTACGCTTAGGGGTTTATTGTGCTATCTTTTTAGACTGGCTAGCAGGGACATAAATTGCTACTAAAGGTTCAAAGCAAAAGAGCATCTGACCCCAGGCTTCCATCAGGAGACAGCATCCCTAAATGAGCAGAAGCATCCTTATTTAGGAAGTATTCTAAATGGCTCCATATCCTTGCCTCTCTTTCCTCCCTATTCTTTTAAACTTTATGCCCCGTTATCCATTTTTGCCAGCTTCTCTGGTTCAATGTATTACAAATACATGAACGTTCCAAGGGAGATGGCATCCACTGTTCTCTTCAGACACACTTTAACAGTTGAGGGAAAACAGTGAAATATTTGCAATTTGAAAATTTAACTACGTTCTTTAAACTAAAAGCACCCTTCAGAAGGGGAACGTGAAGGCAGTGACCCAGGGCTGTGATGGGAAGCCTGGGATGTCTTTCCCTGGTCCAAACGCTAACACTTGCTGCAGGCTGAGGGAGAAAAGAAAGGGACTGGTGCCATGTGCTGATCCCGTTGGCATCCCAGGGGATGGAGCCATGGGAAGCAGGTCAGCAAGGACCTGATTTGGCTCCTGTCCCTCTTCCCCTGCACCCCAAAGGCTCACATTTACCTCTTGCACCCCATTTTGTGCCTTCCTTACCTACAGGGACGCCATCACTGCCCCTCCTGCATCACCTCCCCTCCGGGCAGCCATTACCAGGAGCTGGTATCTCTCAGTGCTGCCAGGCACTGGGCTCAGCCACCATGGGCTTCCACCCCTTGTCCAACCCCCGTGGCAGTCCCTCCCAGCGCCAGGAATTACATTTTTAGTGGAAAAATACCTGTTTCTTTTTCGCTTCTTGGAGCTCTTCTTCTTCTTCTTCTTCACAGGCGAGGGGCTGTAGGAGGGAGACCTGTGGAGGCAGAGGAGCATTAGGGACCGCAGGGCTCCCCGCAGCCCGCCCCAACCCTTACCCCACCATCAGTGGTATTCCCTTGGGAAGGAGAAGAGCTTGGGAATGCCGGGATCCCCTGGGACAGGCTACAGGTGAGCCTTGGCCCAGCCTCTGCTGTCCTGAGGGGAAGGTAAGAACATGGCGGCCGCTGCCTGTGAGGCAGCTCCCCACAGGGTGCTCAGCTTCCATTTTAGTCATGGAACAGATTGGGTCGAAGGGACCTCGAAGCTCATCCAGTTCCAACCCCGCTGCCACGGACAGGGATGTTTTGCACTGACTTTCTGCCCTCACACACAGCCAGGGCTGCCTGTCCCCATGGCCGCCCTCACCTCCTTCGCTTCTTGCGCCCGGATTTCTTCTTCTTCTTCTTGCCCCGGGCTGGCTGTGGCAGCCGCTCCCCATCACAAGACGGGCTGAGGACATGGTGGGGATAAAGTGAATAGAAATTAACCCCAATCCACCCCAAATCAGCTCTGTCCCATCCCCACCTCAGGGACAGGTGAGGCAGAGACATCCCCATGGACCCCGTGCACAGGTAAGTGCTTAATTACCCTCTAACGAATGCTTTGGTCCCAGTTTAAACGAGGTGTCTCCTCTGGGGGTCTAATGGAGCTCTAATGAGACAGCTCCCGTGCAGCCACGCTGGGGGATGATTTAAAGCGTGTTTGCCCAGGTTAACAACGCCGTAACAGATTTATGGGCTTTCATCGCTCTCTGTAAATATGCTTTAAATAATTAATCGCCACTTCATTTGCATACAATAATTATCGCAACCAGATGCGTCTGGCGCTAATAAAAGGCTTGACATATGTTAAATAGCAATTGATTAGAAATATAGATGCGTGTATTGAGATGCGATGGTAATTTAATGAGATACGCATCTCTTACACAGTTGTTAAACCTTGGGAAAAGAAGCCTCCCGTAAATCAATTTCTCTTTTTAAACATATGCTCTGTTACGTTTCAATGCTAAGCAAACACCGTGGTTAAATGAATCCAGAGGCTGAAAACACAACAGATATGCTGTGGCTACCAATTCACTATGGTAAATGCTCCTAAAGGCAAGGGCAGCTGGTGACTCCTCAAATCAGTCTAGAGATCCCCATATAGGTCTGGATTGAGGTTTGGGGGGGGGCACAACCAGCTCCCCAGGGCCTCTGCAAGGCCACTGTTGGAAATGAGGGTGCTGGGCTTGTGCCTCAGTTTCCCCACTTCTCACCCTGCCAGTGGGAGCAGCCACTAGCAGGGAATGTGTGAAAGCAGCCCCACGTTTGGGAAGTGCTACAGGAATGGGCCAGAAGTTGAGCAGTTCTCTGTGGGAAGAACAAATGTTATCGTAAATACAAGTCCTAATCATAGAATCACAGAACGGTTTGGGTTGGAAAGCACCTTAAGATCATCCAGTTCCAACCCCCCTGCCATAGGCAGGGACACCTCACACTAAACCGTGGCACCCAAGGCTTCGTCCAACCTGGCCTTGAACACTGCCAGGGATGGAGCA
>JBCJKH010052430.1:69132-88075 GCA_039877255.1 Loriculus beryllinus
CTGGTCCAACTCTGCCAGGCGCTCATGCTACTTGTGCTGCAGTCCTGCTCTTGTCTGTTGGTGCAGATGGCCCTGGAGAAACATAAAACTCCATAGGGGAAAGCAATGCTCCCATAGACACCCTTTCTTAGGTTGTCATGAGGGTGGGGACAGCTTCTCCCTGCTTCCCGTGGCTGGGTCTCCTCCTCCTTTTGTCACAGGAGCCCTGTCCCACTTCCTTCCTGAGCAGCGGGTCGCCTAGCAGGGCTCGGCATCACCTTCCCTCAGTGCCAGCAATCCAGGATGACTCCACTGACCGCCTGCCAGCAGCAACAGGGATAAACCCAAGGAGTAGAGCATGTGGTTGTATCATGTCTAAAGGAAACCTGGACTGCTGCCCCATCTTGAGCCATTTCTACAGCATCTTGTGCATCCCACACTGCCAGCTCAGATGTCCCTGCAGTGTTCCATGCTCATCAGCACCTCAGTTTGCCAGGCCAGGCTTGATCTCAAGGGGGACAAAGCTGTGCCTCTCTTACCGTCAAATCCTCCTCCTTAGACAAATACCCTGCAGGTTCCCCTGCCTGGAAAGGAGCCAGTTTTCTCCTCAATCAGGGAATAGGAAAGGAGAAGCCTTGGCTGTTGCCAGTGCCCATAAATGAAGCTGAAAGTACTGATGTTACCATGCTGAGCAGCAGCACAGCACTCCTGCACATCCCTGATCCATGTTTTGGAGGGCTCCAGGCTCCTGGGTGACCCTGGCATGGCAAGGACTGGGGCCAAGAGCTTACGCTAAATAAACCCACATAGCCCTACTGCCACTCTGCTCCTGGCTGGCCACAAACTGCACTCCCAAGCCCTTGTCCCAGAAAAGAAGCCCTTTGCCACTGTTTGCAACATGGTCAGGCTGGAGGGCATCTTCATGCCCAACAGGCTTCACAGTGCCAACAGCCCCTGTGCCCCAGAAGCATCCCCTGGACCACTGCAGCACCCTGGGTTCAAGCCAAGCCTTGCTGCTTGGATGGGGCTGTGCTTTCACACAAGATTCCAGTCCCTCACACAGGTTAATCTGGGATCTTTGGAGATCATCATCCTCCGGAGGGCTCGCTTTCTAATGAGGAAGCCACTCTGTGTGGTGCTGAGCAATGGCAAGGCCAGGCCATGGGATGCCACATCTGCAGTGCACGGTCACTCCATGTGCTCCCTGCGAAGCACCGGTTCCCTCCTTTGTCTGAAACCCCAGCTCCTTTGGTGTGGTGAACAGCAGCAGAATAGTGCCTTTGCCAATAATATAGCTAGTGAAATTTTAATCAGATAGGGGATTGTAAGCACACAGTTACCAGCAGCTCCTGGGAGCGTTGAGAGATCACTCTAAAAATGAATTAGTAATAAGGCACCTTGGAAGCAGTGAGAAGGCGACTGGAGAAGATGCTCTTGGAGCAGCAATACTCCCTTTGCCGCTCACATAAAGCTTTTTCCTCCTCTCCCTGTATTCAGTTTTTGAATGAGGGACATACCTCCTGAGTATCCATCCCACCACAACACCCAGAGCCTCACTGTCAGGGCCCCACAGGGCCTGGAGGGCTCAGTGACACTGCAAGGAGCAGATATCCCCATGTAGGGATGTGTAGGCAGCAATTAGCTCCTGCAGAAAGGAATTAAGAAACAGATTTCTCCTGCTGCAGAGATGAGGATACAACATTCCCAGCCCAGGAAGGGAGGTGGAAAGTGGGCTTGAACCCCCATGCTACATGCTGCTGGAGGCTTTTTATGGCCAGAAGGGCCCTTTGCCTCCCTGTATCACATCTGCTATGTCAGCTGAGATGGGAAATGCCCGAATTGCAGCTTTATGTGTGGGAGGGTTTGATTTGACTCCAGTTGTCCTTCCCTGTAACACCCCTCCTCCCATGGGAAACAGCAGAGTGGTTTTCCCAGCTGCCCAAAAAGGACCAGTTAGGGGGGTTTAAGTTAAGGAGAGTTTCTGAAAGGGAAAACAAAGCCTTTCCTCCTCCTGCTGTGCTCCCAGGAGGAAGAGGTTGGTGTGGCCATGCCATCCCTGCCACATAGCAGGCACCAGGGTGCTCAGTGCTGCAGCACCCTGGGATGTTTTGGGGTCAGAGCCAGAAAGAAACCTCTCTGGCTGCTCTCAGGTCTTGTCCCCAGCCATTCCCACCACCCTACAACTCTGAGCATTATTTCAAATCATCCCAGAAAAGAAAGTGGAGGATATTTGTTTGCTTGCTGCTCCCTAGAGGGAAGGTTTGGAAGAGGCAGCGGGTCCCTGGACCCATGGCAGACCCTGCTAGGAGGGGCTGAAGAGAATCATTTCACTTTTTGGCACATCCCTCTTTAACTGGGAGTAATAATAATTTTATTGCTTGCTGGGATTTGTGAGGTTGAACTAATATTTGTAAACGACTTTGCTATCCCCAGCTGAAAGGCAGCCTGGTATGGCAAAGCCCCAGCGTTATTCACATTTGGATAATCCAGAATTATTCATAAACAAAGTCAAGATTATGCAAACATATTCATTAGTTCTTAGAATACCTTCAGGAAAAGAGAGGAATTACTTTTGTTAACAATTACATCTTACGTAAGTGTGTCTCTAAGCACACCGTGACCCGTACGCTGTCGGTGCTGGGGTACATTCACCTCAGGATCTCAGAGTGCTGGGAAACAAGGGTCTGTACAAAGTGACCACCTCAATTTTGGGCTATCCCAGTGCCCCATAGCAAGTGGAAGCACCTTGCACAGACCCTTGTGCCCCCAACCCTGGGGTCCCTCCGGCTGCTCTTCAGGAAGAGCAGACACACACTCAGCACCTGCTTTACACCCATCACAGGCACCCCACACATGAAAACCATCCCCTTTTTCCAGCCAAAACAGCTTTTCTTACCCAAATGAAGGTTTATACCATACATGTAGGGCCAGGAGGCTGTGGAGGTGGGATGTGGGTGCATCCCCCTCGCTCCGGCTCTGTCCCTTTCACCTTCCATGAGCTCTTGTCCCAATGCAAGCTTGTGCCCAGCTTGGCTTCCCGCAGTGCAGCACAACTCTGTTCGGGGTGCGCTGGGAAATGGGAGATAAAGGTGCACTGAAAATAGCACATGGTTTAATTAACGCCACATGCCTTCACTCCATAGGTTGTGTGGATTGTTAATTATTTTTATAAAGAAAATAATTAGTCCCAATCAAGGCAGAAGCTCTCCAGAATTACAGCTCATTAACCGCTCGCACATTTTTCTGTTCTATAAAGTCATGTGGCACTGATGAAGATTATAGACCCTTGGAATCAGCATTAAATACAAATTCAGACAGTGTTACCATCCTATTACCATCAACTGCATCGACTTGGCTTCGGTAATTGCAGCTGGAAATGAAGGGCAGGGATTTCTGCTCTGTGCAATCTCTGAAAACAAGCACTCTGCCCATTAGTTTGCAGGAAACAACCTGACACCAAGCCCCGACTCTGCTAAGTACATCCCTGAGGAGATGGCAGCCACCAAGAAGAAAGGGGAAAGCAAGGTGGCTTTAGCGAGGATGGGAAGATGAGGGTTGCTCAGGTTTGGTTCAGCTCTGGTTGCACAGAGCAGGGTGAACCATGCAGGTGAGGAGGATGCTAATGACATGGCAAATCTGTCCTATGGGATGGGGTAGCAAAGCAAACAGTTCCAGGGATGGAAAGAGCTAGGAAACGCAGAGGGAACAAGGAGCAACCTTTAAGCAGTGGGATTATCCTCATGGGACATGGGGAAAATAAGACACAGAGGGATGCTGTTGTCGGGGATGTAGGAGCATCCCCAAGCACCTCCCTTTGGACTGCCCTGTGCCAGTGTCAGGGCCAGCTCTATTGAACGCTGCAGAGGCTTCGCTCAAAGCCTAATTGAAAGAAATTACAGCATGTTAAAGGGAGTTCAGGTCAAATCAATACCAGTGCAGTGGGGAGGGTGAGTGGGGGGGGAGCAGGGCAGTGTCTAGGGATGGCATGTCCCAGAATGGACCATGGGCTTCCCTGCCTGCCTTTCCAACATGAAAAAGCAAGGTGAGACCTGCTGTCCTCTGCTCTGTGCAGGACAAACCCAGCGGCACTGCGGTGGGAGGGTTGGCAGCAGCAGCCTGCAGCAGGGAGAGGCAGGGAAGCCACGGGTCCTCAGGATCCTACTCTTCAGTTTCCATTAATCAGGGATGAATGTGCCTTCGGTGGCATTTGAAGCCGGCAGCCAGCTCTCTGGCCCACAACACCCACCACAAAATTAACCCACCCATCCCCACAGCAACAGCTCCCTCACTGAGCTCCTGCCCTTGAGCATCCACTTGGAGGATGGGGAGGGAGTAATTGGGAATATGGGAAAAGTACTTCTGGGAAAACGCTGAAGGCAGTGGTATAGTAACATCCAAAGGACATCCTTTGCACTGGTTCCTGAACCAGATATGAGACATGTTTGGGACAGCACAAGGCCAAGTCTGAAACTGCACCAACACCACCTCCAGCCATCAAACAGAATGGGCCACTGCATCCCTGTGTCCGGGGATGCCGCAGGATCCTGGAGGAGATATAGCCAACATGTCCTGTGCCCTGCAGAGCTCAGCCCCACATGGGGACACTGCATGGCAGCCAGGGTCTGGGACACAGGGCCAGAGGAGCTCACAGGAGATCATGTCCATCCTCAATTAGGAGGCATGGGGCCAACAGCCCATGTCCTCCACTATTCCCCAGCAGGTCAGGCTGCAAAACCCCCTCATGTCAGTGAGTAACCAAGCATCTGCCTTTGTTCCTCCTCCACCAGCGGTGCCCACCGAGGCCCCAGCACATGTTATCTGCTCCTGTGGCCCTGCTCCAGCATCCTTCATTAACTGGCCAATGCGTGGCTGATCGGCAGACAAAGGCAGGCACAGGGCGGGCGGCTGCTGCAGGCAGATAACCACAGAGCCAGCCCCACACAGCAGGGAAGGGCAGACACAACATGGGCACAGGGCTGCTTTGTTATTTGCTTTTTATCTATGTATTCCTGATCTTGGAGGTTTTTGGTGAATAAAACCCTTGGAAGCAG
Source organism: Loriculus beryllinus (assembly GCA_039877255.1). Classification (NCBI taxonomy): domain Eukaryota; kingdom Metazoa; phylum Chordata; class Aves; order Psittaciformes; family Psittacidae; genus Loriculus; species Loriculus beryllinus. The sequence goes on from JBCJKH010052430.1 coordinate 74,163, forward strand.
CAGTGCTGAACCCACTTGTCTTGCTTTTCCCCATCATAGCCAACCTGGCTGTGCTTTGATTGAAGCAGAGGGGATTTGAAGAGGGCAAATGCTTTATTAGGCAATAGGTTCCCAGAGTTAAACCATGAGCCTTAAGGGTAAATCAGCCTAAACTGCCTCCGGCACTCAGTGTGCCATGACCATGCCCTGTCTGCCCAGAGAAGGGCTGCTCCATGGGCTGAGAAGAACTTTTGATCTCTGAAGATGCTCTTACACATTGGTGTTAAATATGCACAGCTTCGGTGGCTCCAGCTGACCCACAGATTAATTCAGCAGGTGGCCTTTAACTGTGAAATCTTTCTTAATGCAAAAATATTTCTCTTGCTGGGCAAGAGCTCATTCTTCATCCTGACAGCAACGTAGCTAAAAGCACAACCTGCTACCCCGCTCCCTCCCAGTCACACCCCAACACATGGGCTCCCAAGCACACGCGGGCCCAGAGATAAATCCAGTACAAGCAGCCCATTGCCCAAGTGCTGCGGGGAGGATGCGCTGCTGGAATCTGGTGTTAGGGAAAGAGGAGAAACCATCTCTCAACCTGGCCCATGGGTCTCAGGGCATTTAGAGCCACCCGCATGTGAGATGGTGCCCACACTGCCACCTCTTCCCCTGCCTGGGGCTGGGCAGCAGCAGCTCTTTCTTCTGTCACTGATGACAGGACATTAATGAAAACACAAGGTGTTAAACTGGGTCATCAGTGAGGCAAGCCCCAGCCTTGCTGCCTCCAGACCCACCTCAGCCAGCCTGAAACACCAAAAGTGTTTAACACAGTGTTTTCCCTTATGTTGTTTCCGAAGCCCTTCCTGCAGTCCCTGCTGCACTGGCAGGGAAAGCGCTCCCTCCACGTGCAGAAAAACTGGCTATTTTTAAATTCCCAGTGTTTTTTAAGTTCCCAGCTTTTGGCTCGAATGGCTCATGGAGAAGCCACTTCCGCAGTACCCAACATCCCACAAGGGGAGCATGGCCCAATGGTAGCGTCACGATGTAGGCACTGAGCCTGGTCACGCTGCTGGAGGTGCTGGTCCAGCCCACTCATCCCTCCGGCATGTGCCAAATCTAAAGTCCTGTTATAGATGCTGTGCGGCTGGGATCCAGTGCTCCTGCCAGATTTCAGGCATCCCAGCCTCAGCACCTTTGCAATTTGCAAGCAGGGCTGCGCAAGCAAACTGATTTGGTGTTTCTCCCTTTGCTGGGAATGCCAAAGGGCTCAATCTGGGTATCAAATCCAGCCCTGTTTTCCAGCCAGCGACACCACCACGGATTAGGGCCAGAGGAGGGCCTGGGAAAAGAGCCCTGGCATCACCCACAACCGAAATGTGGGTGGGATTTGCTGGCCTGGGTCAGGCTTTGCAGCGATGAAGAGGTCTTGGTGGATGTAGGGAGAAAAGGAGGAAAATAAATAGAAAAGGAGAAAAGGAAAGGGTGCTCATGCATGAAATGATTTCATTACAGTGGAGCGGGGTTTACGTTTGATAAGTTCATCTTACACAAAAACATCCATAGGGAAAGGTCCAGCCACCAGACACGGAGATGTGGGAAGGAGCAGGAATAGGGCTGAGCTGAGGAGGGCTCAGATCCAGCCATGGCCCTCTGGAAGGAGAAATCTCCTAAGGCCAGGGACCCCAGGGCCTGCAGAGCCCCTCTCTGGGGACAAGATACAGCAGGACAGGCTGTCCCAGATGGAGGTAGGATGGAAGGAAACCAGAATGGCCATAGGACCTGCCAGTGGGCAGCAGCTCTTCATCAAGGAAGGAAGCGAATCAAATCTGTTTGATCCCTCATCTGAAGAGGAGGAGGAGGACAGGAGATCAGACAACCCTCAGCTCCTCATTCCTTCCTGAGAGCTTTTAGGTGAAGGTGACCAAGCAGCGGGTGACCAGAGCAGGGGTAGAGCGGGGAGAGGCAGCACTGCTTAGAGCCCCATCCATGAGTTTGGGGTTCCTACAGGGGCTTCCAAAGGCTCTTCTCCTAAGCCCTTAGGTGCTTACACACCCTCTCACACTGGGGCACGGTACGCCTGGCTACAGCACCCATGGGTGCTGAACCCAGCTGTGCCACTTAGCGCTGACTGCATCCCACCTGGCCCTGGCAGGAGCCTCTATCCTGACCTCCCAGACACATTGGGGCACACTATAGGGACGGAGGTGTCCCCCAGCCCAGCAGGGAGGCCAGCAGGGTCCCCAGCACCAGCCCAGTGGGGAGGCAGATGGATGAGGCTGGAAGGAAGGAGGAGGATGATGAAGGCTCTGAGAGCAGCAGGGAGGGGATCCCGCAGGCATCCCCAGCTCTTCCCCTTGCTCAGCCCAGCCTCCCAGCAGCTCCCGAGCTGTCTAATTAGCTCTCCCCGCCATCCAGCTGGAGGGCAGGGGCAGACAAAAGCCTCCCTATTGACAGCCCCTCCAAGGGAGGGTCTTTTCTTCTCTCCCTGCTTTTCTATTCAAGCCCCTCTCCCCCCGCCTGGGCCGGGGCCATGGGCTCATTAGCGCTGGGGCTGGTCGGGAGCAGGAGGCAGCAGATGGCAGCCGGGCTGGCTCACCGGCCCTGCCTCTGCCCGCACAGCAGATGCCCGACCAAGGAGGGGGGGATTAACGGGAATGGGGGGGCCACCAGCACGGCAGAGCCAGCGAGTGCTTCCCCCTCGCTCCAGCACCAAACCCCCATGCCCAAGGGCTGGTGAGAAGGGACCAAACGTGGCCGGGAAGCCAGAGGTTGGGTCCTCAGGTCAACAGAGACATTTCACATGGCCAAAAGTCACTGCTGAAGTCACTGGGCTCTCTCTGGGGTGCTGGGACCCTCAGCTCTGCCACCCTTCTTCCAGCAGGTTGGTGGCAGCAGCACCCCTGTCTCAGAGATCACTCACGAAGGCAAACCAGGCACGAAACCCACACTTAATCCCACTTCAACACCCCCCCTTCCCCCTCTGTGCACGGTGCTATCCCGAGGATTAAGGGTTAAAGCACAAATCCCCTGCACTGCCCTGAGATGACCCACTTAGACCATCTGGCAGGGAGGGATGCAGGAGCCTCCTTTCCCCCAGCGCTGCTGGTGCTCACCCTGTATCACCAGCACTGCCCAGGAGCTGATACCAGCACCCGCAGCCCCCAGACTCAGCCATCACATACATGTGGATTTTGGCTGAGCTTTGGGTGCTGGGACAGGGCAGCCCGTGCTGCACTGCTGTGGCTGGTGGGGTGGGAGCAGGGAACCCAAATACCCCCAAAAGCATCCCACAGTGCCCTGGCCTGATACCAGCTCTGGGTCCTGGAGGGACCCTGGAGCAGCTCCCAGCCTGGTTGGGTGCTGGTGGAATACGCAGCAGCACTGGGAGAAGTCAGACCATGGAGTGCAAAGGGGCTGCCAGCCACCACGCTGGGACTGAGGTCACAGCCAGGGAAGAGGTGCAGCAAAAGCCCATAAAGGAAAGAAGAAGAGGGAATCCAGGCTGTGGGGCTGAGGGTACAGCGTGGTGGTGATAGCCACCCCCAAAGGCTGGGCTGAGACTGGGTGAACCTTATTACACGAGGTTTAAAGACTGTTTTCAGTTCAGAAGAGCCAAAGCTGCCTGCAGCATCCTTGTGGACCAGCAAGAGGGAGCGAGGGCACCCGGCTCCTGTCCCCAGTGCTCCCAAGCCCACTGAACACAAACCCCTTCAATCCCACCCTGGGATTTTGCCTGTGCAGGAGCTGTACTGTAACGCCTCACCGGGCCCTATGGAGGGGAAAGGTTAATTGAAAAAGCCCCTTTCCCCATCACCTCGGCTTTTCCTTTCTCACTGCAAACTGGTCAATAATCCATTTACTTTGGCAGAGCCCTGCTCTGGGCACAGAGCTGTGTTTGGGGCTGAGTAAATACCCCATCCCCCTTTTCCCCTCCAGCTCCTGCAGGATCAGGAGGGAACGGATTAATGTATTCTTTTGTTCCGAGATGAACCCGGGTTTATCAGAGCTTTAACCCTCCAAACATCCCAGAGAGCTTGATGGCAGTTCAGATGGAAGAGGCTTTACCTCCAGGACCAGCAGGAAGGTGGTCGTGAGGGATGAAGCACGGGGCAGAGCCAGCTCAAGTAGTGGGGAATGACAGAGGGACACAAAAAACCACTTTCCACCCCCAGGAACTCCACCATAGCCGCACAAGGATGCAGGATTGAGCCCTCAGCCATGCCCTGTGGGGATGGATTTGGGGTATTCCCACTGTGTGTGTTCCCAACAGAACCCCCATGGCACCACACAAAGGCACAGGCTCAACCAGCCCAGCAATGGGGAGATGGGCAGCACTGTCCTAGAAACCCTGCCATCGCCTCCACTGCCTCGGGAAGCATGAGGCACAGACCTGCGGAGCTTGCACAGGACCAGCTGTCAAGTGTGGGAGAAAACAGGGATCCAGATGGTCATCTTAATCTTTCCTTTGGCTAACGGGTCTCCCCGTCTCCTGCCCGGTGCACTCTGCTTGCTGGCACAGCAGTCATTTGCTCCTAAATTAGACGGGAGCATCGTCAGGGAAGAGAGGCCAATACGAGCAGCAGCACGGCAAAACCTCCAGGAAAACAAACCCAGAGTGGAGCCAGGCACGGAGACAGCTCCAAGAGGAGCTGCTGCAAGCCTTGGGGCTGTTCTCTCTGTGGATGGGTAGCCAGAGCCCGTCTCTAGCTATTGCTGGTGCCAGCCCAGGGTGCTGGGGACATCGATGAGCGCCCTGTTAGGGAGGCCTTTGGGGATGTGAGATGTGGAATCTCAGCGGTGTAACTGTGCTAAGAGAGCAGCCCCGGGCTCTCAGCAGAGCCCTGCACGATGCAAGCCCTGACGAGAGGAGCCAGGAAGTCTCTTTCTGCTCCCCAACCTTCGGCTTCTGCTCCCCTGAGCAGCAAAGCCCCTCTGTGGCACAAGGGCAAATGCAGCATAGAGCCCTGCCGGGGCTGACCCCCTGCACACCGCAGTGAGGGCAGCGGAGCAGATGGCTGCACCATAGGGAATATCCCCTCGTCCCAACCGGCAGCACACACTGCAAGGAGACAAAAGGAGCTGGAATGGGGACCCGGCAGTGTCGTGACCGGCTGCACCCCTACTTGAGGACCCCCTTGTACAGGATCTGCCGGTGCCAAGGTGCAAAGCACAGCAAAGCCAAGCTGCCGGGTCCATTTGGCTGTGTACCGAGAGCTCCTGACCCCGACACAGGCTCTGGTTGGAGCTGGCATTGCCAGTGAACTAGAGAGAGCCACGCTCCTTCCTCAACTTCGGAATGGAGCTGCCAGCGCTCCGAGCCGCTGCGCTCAGCCTGACAGGCTGTCTGCGGCAATCCCAGTCACTGCTCAGAGCCGTGCATCATCATCCCTGGTACTCAGGCTTGCTGTATTTCCCCAATGTCCTAATTTGCTGCTGTATTACATCTCCGGCTGTGAGGTATTTAAGCAGCACGGCTTGCTCGGGTACAGTCAAGCTGGAAAGAGTGTGTGTGCAAGCCAGCACCCAGCACCCAGCCTGCTGATAGCCCCTTTGGGAGCTGACTGAGCGCGATGCAGAGGAGGAGGAAGGCACGGTGGTTCCTCTCCCCCATGAAGACTGAAGCCCTACAGACGCTGTCCCTGGAAAAACAAGATTTGCTCCTCTCCTTTCCCAGTTTCCTACCCTGATTAATGGCAGTTGGAGAGATCGGCAAAATTCATGCCTGGGCAGCTTGGTCACAGAGGCAGAAATGCTCCTTGCATTGCTTGAGTGCTGGGACCCCCATCCCCATTGCTACTGTGGCTCGCAGCCTCTGCCAGCACAGGAGGCATCAAAAGCAGCCCCCCACGAGCTCTCTGCTCCTTAGTGCAGGCTGAGCCTGACACCGAGCCCCTCTCCTCTAGAGACCCATCACCTTCATGAAACTTTGGGGTGCTCCCACCCTGTGTGAGGAGCAGCCAACAGTGCGAATACAAAACAAGGAGGCAGAAGAACCAGGAAAAGCCTCTTTTCCTCATAAAAACTAGCGCAAAGAGGATATTTTTAACCAATATTGAGACAGTCAGCAAAATAAAACTGATCTAGAGAGTGCGTTGTTGTGAGGAAGCCACACGGATGCTTGTCCGTGCGACAGCCTGGCTGAGCGGCTCGGTGCATACAAGCAGCCCCTTTCCCTAGTTTCGTGGGGTTTGGCCATTGCTCTGCCTCTGGCAAAGATGAGGAGCAAGAGGGATAAGGCAGGTAGGTACCAGACCTATCAAACCGAGACTGCTTGGCTTTGGGACCTGAGGAACACCAGACCTTGACCTGCCCCAGTCCATGGCTGTGAGCAGGTTCCTTGGGCAGTGTCAGCCTTCCCCTGCACCAAGACAGGGTCCAGCTGGAGCAGGGCTGTTCCCCTCTCAGGGCATCACCTTCCCAGTGGTCCCTAATGGAGGAGCGATGCAGAAACAAGACAACCACCAAGCAGGACACACACCCCAGGGCTCTGCATGGCAGGGATGGAGCTGGGCACACTTTCTGGCTGATGACCCCCACCACTGCCCCCCAATCCATAGCCCAGCTAGAGCTTACCAGGCTCCCCTTGGGAAGCAGCCATCTCCAGGGCTCCAAACACCTCTGAGCAAAGTTTCCCAAGCCTGCTTCCCTCGGGAGCACAGCACCTACCAGGAAGGGGGGGCCCAGCCAGCCAACATCCCTCTGCCCTAGGCATGGGGGGGATCACCACATCTTCCACTACCCAACTGGCATGGGACAGGGAGAAGATACTCCAGACCCTCCTGATGGGGAGCTACTAATTGGAGGTGATGGGGGGGCATCGGGCTGATCCGGAGGCAGGATGAGGGTGTATCCCCGAGTCCCGTCCCCCCGTTGCCCTTACCTGGACAGCGGCTTGCGGGCCGTGATGCTGGCCACGATGATGCTCTCGGGTCGCGGCGTGGCCACGGCTTTGAAGGTGCCTCTCCAGAACTTCTCGAAGAGCTGCTTCTCGCCTTGCTGCACACCGGCCATGACCCCCCCCGCCCCCACCGAGCCCGGCCCCGCCGCTCTCCGCGGTGCTGAGCGCTACATCCCGCGGTGCCGGCCCCGGAGCAGTGCGGGAGCCATCCCCCGCCCGTTATGTGCCGGCGAGAAGGGGAGAGGAGGCGAGAGGAGAAGAGAGGAAAGGAGCGGGGCTGGGCCCGGCCCCGTCCGTCCCCTCCCGGCACCGCCTCCCGCGGCAGCCGCGCCCCGAGGGCAGCCGGAGCCGGGCGCGCTCCTTCCGCTGCGGGCACCCGCTCTCACCCTGGGGTCTCCACTGAGCACAGCACCTCCCTTACTGCATCCCCAGCAAGGAGCTGCTGCCTGCGCGCTGCTGGATCGCGGCACCCACACGCCTTGCCCTCTGTGGGCGCAAACCCCACAGGGCAGAGCGCTGGCCTGAGCCCCACAAGTGCCGATCCCCCAACAAGGACTGCCTTTGCTTTTCTCTAGTCCAAACTGCCCACCAGAAGCAGAGGGAGAGCGTAGAGCCACCAGCTCGGATGGGCGAGGGAGAAAGCAGCAGGAGGACAGGGAGACCTCTTTGTAACTGGTCCATACTCTTCCCCATACAAGTCCCAAAGCCTCTGTTTATTTCCCCCCCTCCTCCTTATCCCTTCCCATTTAACAGGCACTGGTAGAGGGGCAGGGATGGGGCAGACTCCTGCTTTGCCACAGCAATGATGCTGGGAAACCCTGCAGTGGGTTCCCAACCAGCTCAGAAAACAACTCCTCACCTTCCAGGGCAGGATTAGACCCGCCAAGACCAGGCACACGGGAAGTGGGAGGGAAGGGCTGGGGCAGCACAAGTACAGCAGAGCAATTCCCCTTCGCCTCTGCACCGAGTACAATAAAAGCATCTTCAGGAGAAAGCGTTTCTTGCACCAGATGCTTTGAAGCGCAAGTAAAAGCTGGTGACCTTGGATGAATGAGACTCTTTCTATTGTGCCTTGGAAACCCGCATGATACATTTATGTAAGCGGCAGGGGGGATAATGGAGCCAGGAACAATAGGTGGTGGGAGCCAGGAAAGAACGAAGAATGACGGAGAAACTCAATCACTTTCTTGCACTAAATACAGCACTAGCGGGAGGCTCCTTCTGACAGCGCTGCCTGTCAGCTCCCCCTTCCCTGCCCCGATGGCACACGGGGCAGGCAGCCTCGATCCGTGTCCCCACGTCGGCAGCCACAAAGGGAGAGCCTCGACGGCACGTGTCGGCCGGCAGCGCTGGGCTGGAGGCGGCTGCTGGAGCGGGCACGGGTCCAGCGGGGCTCTATAGAGATGCTGTTGGCTCTGTCAGACATCCCCTACCAAGCCTGCGAGGGAAGGCTGATGTTCAGACACAGAGCAGGGATGCTGCTTCCCTCGGGAAACCACCCAGGGGCAACAGGCACCATGGGTGGCTGGGAAAGGCCACATGCAAGCTACGGCTCTGCCCTAGCCCAGGGCACGTTGCACATGCCACGGTCAGGCACGGGCACTGCACACAGAGGGGCAGAGCAGAAGGAGCAGGGCTTGGGAGGTCTAGAGCAGCCACGCTGCAAGGCACAACCCGGGAGAGGGCACAGACAGCACCCATCAATGGCACAGTGAGCACCCACCAGCTGCAGGACAGCCACCCTGGAGCAGGGACTCACCACCCAACCCAGTCTAAGCCTGGGTCTCCTCTGGCCCTTCCAGACGCCCCCATAACACACAGCCTGTTCATTAGGAGCCTGTTTCCCTTCGGACCACATTAAACTCAAAGAGAGATCAGGTGCCCATACACCCTGACCCAGATGCAGGTGGGGATCAGCCCCAGCCCTCCTCTTGTAGCTCATTAACCAAATACCCTGCAAGGCATCAGCCCCTGCATCCCCCTGGGTTTTGAAGGATGAGTCCAACCACCCCCAGCTGCAGCCAAGCTCCTCATTACACCGCAGGGCATTTCACCCCCTTCCTTGTACCAGCAACCCCGGAACAGCTCTGAGCATCCTAAAATTAACTGCAAAATAAAAGGAATAATAAATGTTTGCACTATTAAATTAGCAGCACTGGTGGCGTGTGGGCAGAAGGGAGGCTGTGATCATTACAACAAGAAGCCTCTCTCCTGGCATACCTTGCGGAGACATCAGTGAGCCAATTAAGCAATTGGCTCAGTTAATGGAGGCTCCTAGGAATAGGCTTTCCTGCTATAGAATAACTGTGCCATAATAAATTGTCTCATAAATAAACAGCCTGGAAAAGCATTACAAGGTACCCAGAAAAAGCAGTATGATATATAAGCAGAAATTAAACCTTACATTTCTAGTGTGGCATTGCCAGTGCTTCCCCAAACCTGGGCTGTGATGAGCTATGAGACAGCGCCATTGGGCACAGGCAGCCCCTCCTGCCCTTCCTAACCTGAGCCCTTGGGGTGGTCGCAGCCATACTCTAGGAACAGCATCCCCAGGGCCCCAGCAGATGCTGCTTTCCCTGCCACAGTAATAAATGCCACCTCAGGTTATTTACAGCCCAGCAATAGCATGGGGCTCTGCCAGGTTCAAATGTTTGCGCTCAAACGGGTACAATAAACTGTAGAGAGTCCTGGGATGGGAAAAGAGAAACAGGGACTTGGAGGGGGGAAGTAAGACAGAATAAAACAATCTCTTCTTTAGAGGGCTCTTCCTCGAGGATTTGATGGGGTTTGGTTGGGTTTTAATAATACAAAGGGCTGAGTCTGGGCTTCCCCCCACTCCCCTGCACAAGGGCTGCAATCAAGGCTCTCCCCAAGGCTGTGGGGCCCCCAGCACCGCTCATTGCACCCAACTCCACAACCCTACAACAGCCTGCACCCCATAATTAAACACTCAGCACCCCTCAAGGCCCAAACCCCCGGGAAACCAGAGAGGGACCTACCTGGCTCAGAGGCAGGTGGGGATGCTCAGCACTCAGCCCTGCCTTCTCCTGCTTTATCCTCTCCCATGCTTAAAGGGCCCAACCTCCTCATCACCTCCTGTCCCTAGGCTTATGATTCTGGGGGTGATTCAGGAAGGAGAGGGGACCCAGGCTCTGGGTGAACACTTGCTATGGGTGCTCAGCCTCTCTCAAGGGACAAGGTGACCGGGTGGGTGAAGCTGTGTATGTTCAAGGGGTACCCGAGGAGAGGGAAAGGACAAAATGTGTTTAATTGGGATTCAGTGTTAATCTGCTCCCCCTAAGAGAGAGCGGAAAGCTGGGTCTGCCCTGCAGCTGCACTAATGTTTGTCTATAGATGCTGAGTTCTGTGTTTCCTTCTTCCACTTGCACCCGCAGGAAGAGCTGGAGCCGGATTTTGCCCAAACCTCGTGCTGTGGTGCTGTTCCAGCCCTTCCCCAGTTACCAGGGCTCCTGCGAATGCACAAAATCAATCATTATCCTTGGAAGTGTTCATTATCACTCGAGAGTCGATAAACAAAGGCCACGAGTGCCCTCTATTCATGGCACTTGAGAAGCACCTACCAATTATTCCCTTGGCTAAGCCAGCCTTGCATGGCAAGAAGGGGGGCTCTCCCACACGGCTGCCTTGCTGCAGGGTCTTCTTGCTTTGGCCAGGAAGGAGGAGAAGGAAGAAGGGCTCCTTGCTTAAAGTAACCTTTGCAGCTGAGATGGGAGCCTCCAATGTGATCCACGGCTCCGATTTGGATGCAGGTGGATGCTGAGTGGGTCTGGCCATGGGGCTGCTTGGGCAGAGCGGCTGGGAGATGCTCAGCAGGGCTGCATCCAAGCTGGTTTTCCCAGAAAGGTGGTGTGGAATGGGCTGAAGGGCAGGGAAGCAGCAATGGCCATGGGAGAGCATCACATGTCCAACTGGGAAAAGCCCTTTGGAGGGTGGTGGGCAGCTGAGCAGCCCCACACTGCTGCTGGAGCATCTTTAGCTCAGTAAATGCATCTTGCAGAGTCAAACTGTTGCAAAAGGATGTTCATCACCATCCTAATGGTGCGAAATATCTGGTTTATGGCTCTTTCCCTCCCATTGAAAGGCTCCTGGCCAGCCCCGTAGCCCTGGGCAGAACCTGGAGTCCTTCCTCTGCCTGTCCCCACTGCCAGGTACATCCAAGAACAAGGCACTTGTGAAGGGAAGGAGCTGATACCGGGGGATTGTATCTGTGCTCCCCTGGTTTGAGGGTGCCCACATCCCCTCCATCAGCGCTGGCTCCGCTGTTCTGTGCATCTCCTCAGGAGGAAAGGGGGAACCTGCAGGCTGGGGGTGTGAAAACCTGTGGTGGGAGCAGGACCAGCACTGGGTGTCCCCCCTCCAGCATGCAGGACACCCACTTGCCAAGTGCCTGCATCCCCCTCCTGCAAATGAGCACTCGGAGCAGGCATCTCCCACCCTGGCTTTCTGTGCTGCCTTGGAGTAGGTACCCAGATTCCCTGTCGGCACAAGGGGCTCTGCACCTCTCCTGCCCATGCATCCTCTTCAGCAAAAACACTTTTCCCTCCTTGCTCACCTACCAAAGCCATCCAGCCCTGATATTTAGGCAGCACAAGATGAAAAGGCACACAGAACAGATAAGTGCGAGCGCTCGCAGGCAAAGCCATTTGCAGCTGCCGGAAAGAGGGGAATGAAAGGGCAGGCACAGAGGGGAAGCAGCAAAGCCAGACCACAGCCTTTTCTTCCCTTTGGCTCAAAGAAAGCTCCAGAGCGGGAAGGGGGATGGAGGGATGGAGATGAAAACACCATTTCCCCCGGCGAGCCGCAGTGGCCGTGGCGCTGAGCCTGCCCCTGGGGACCATGCGGCAAAGCCGAGCAGCCGCTGCGGCTCCCAGTGCCACTGCCCACAGGTTACAGCAGCTGATGGGGTGATGCAGGGACTCGAGTGTCCCGGCAGGAGAGGCAGGGCCCAGCTTGACAGCCTGGGAGCAAGTGGAGGAAAGCCTTTGCTGGGGTCCCAGCAGCCTGAAGATGCACCCAGGAGATGGGCAAGGTGAAATGCAGTGTGCCCTCTTCCTCATCGCCTTCCCTGGCTGGCAATTAGCAGCCACGATCACACAAGCAGCTCTGTTGCCAGGTGGGGTAATTACTGGCTGGCGAAGTGGAGCGGCTCAATGGATCCCAGCTTGGGATCTGGCTGGAAATGGGGATCGAGGATGCTCAACATAAGTTTGTGCTGCAGAGCTGGGAGGGTTTTGCTTCCAGTTTGTGAAGGGTGGGATGGGCCGGACCCGGGATGCGTGTCCTCCTCCAAGCTGGCACTGGGATTTTCCCATTCCCGGCTCACTCCAGGTCCCAGTGTCAGCTCCTGCCTCTCCTCCTTCAGCACCTCCCTGTGCCTGGCTGTGCCTGATTGCGTGAATCCAAACCAGGGCAGGAGGAAGTTTGGTTTCCCCAAACTGCATCAGCTTTAAAACCCCACTGGGCTCAGCACTCATCACCATTCCTTATCCTCCTTGGCTACAAGAGCCCATACCCCCATATTGCTGAGATCCAGATGAAGAGAGATGAGGTACAGTCCCTGCTCTTTCAGTTTGGGCTCAGACCTCAAAACTCATTTCACACCATGAACCCTCCATCCCAAGCCCACCAGGGATGGGGAAAATGCTGCCCAAGAGCCAGGGATGTGGCCACAAAGCCAAAGCTGTTTAACCAAGCCTGCCTGCGGTGTGCCTATGGGATGAGCAGTTTGACTCGGTGCCATCACCAGAGGTTTTTTCCCCCCTTTCTGGATCATTGCACTGCAGCAGCATGGGCAGAGGAGCCTTGTTCTGCCATGCAGCGCTGCGCATGCCATGGGGGAATGAAGCAGGAGGGAGCAAAGTGTCACATTCCAGATTTTATAGACTATTACTTATAATGGAGAGGAACAAAAATACTGTAAAATAAAGCACTTGAGGCCATCAGCCTGAGCATTAAATGGGCTTCTGCTAAAGAGCTACTTCGACTGGAAAAGCTTCCTGATTTGGATCAGAGGCATTGCCTTGCTTGTGAGAAAGCTGGGGGGCCAGGCAGCACCATCCCAGGGCAAGGCCATTGTGCTCCTCTTGGGATGCTCCTACCCCAGCCACTCCCAGTGCCTCAGGGGAGCATCCAGACCCCTAAATCCGAGGCTTCACATCCCTGTGGAGCAGCAGAACACAGGGAGCGTTTTGCCACGTTAAAAGCAGCACAATTGCTGCTGCGTGAACTTAGCTGCTCCGGAGAACAAAGGGAGGGCTTGGGGAGCAGGCACTGCCCGTTAAGAGGCACTAATGAAACGTGAAAACGTTTTACTCCACTATCACTTCATATAGGTTCGAACCCAGCGCAGCTGCAGCCATGTCCCGTTGGTGGCTAATTTAAGCATCAATTAAACAGGGCTAAATTACAGTGGCAGGAACTGATTTTGACAAGGGATGTGGCCGGGAGCCGCAGGTCTTGCTGACCTTGCTGTCACCGGGCAGGCTGGTTTGCAAGCAGGATCAAGAGATGCTGGAGAGCTGATGGGGATTTGTGCTTCCTTTAGGGTGAAGGAAGGAATAAAATACCTGCAGGCTGCGGTGTGCCCAGTGGTTTCCCCTTTGTAGCATCCCGAGCAGGGCTGGTCCTGGCTCCCTGTAGGAGGGATGGAGTCTAAATGCAGCGTGTGTGTCCCACAGCCTCGGCTCCTGGGTGGTTTAGGGTGCAGAGCTGGTTCTCAGCACTTTAGGGTTGGTTTTGGTTAGCTGATAATGGCTTTAGGCTTTGCTTCAGCAAGGATAGCTCAGAGGGCTTCAAAAGAGCTGCAGATTGGTGTTTTGCATCCGCAGCCCAGGGTGGGATCTGCTGGCTTTCCTGAGAGCTTTATTTCCTTTAGTTGATTTAGGCAGTTGCAGTACATCCCCTGAGGTCCCTGGTTCCCAGCTGAGCCAGGTTAGACCCGATTTAACTCAGGGACAGCAGGGTTGGCATCCTCCAACAGCCTGTGAGTATGCTCCTTGTGCCCAGGTGCACCCCA
>JBCJKH010052433.1:0-53634 GCA_039877255.1 Loriculus beryllinus
GCTGCAGGGATAGTGTTATATGTGGGGATGCTGGGTTGAGAGCCAGTGTGGGGCAGTGGGACCAGACCATCTGCACTATCCCCTACTCAAGGCTTGGGTTTTGCTGAATGGCACTGGCTCTGCTCCAAAGCCGCCAACTGGTCAAAACTTTCAATCCCTTTCTGAGTAAAATTGAATGCGTGGTTGATGTGGCCTGAAATATTGATGAACTATCGAGATTTTTTTGTTTCCCGCACTCTGATTGATTCCTGGTGCCCAGTAAATGTAAGAAAAGCCCTGCACATGTGAAATGGTTCCCAGCTACATAAATGGGAAAAACATCTCAAAAGGACAATCAATAAAGACTTGATTCTCCCTCAGCCTAGATGGCTATAAGGGCTAAATTTGCTTCAAATCAAACCTGGTCCATTATGAACAAATAAAGTGGACCTGAGAAGTGAACAAGTGTTACGGAAATCCAAACATCTATTTCAAGTGGTTGTCAGAGGTTGTGGCACACAAGGGAAAACAAAAGGGACCATACTGCCAAAAATGAGGCAGCTTTGATGAAGCTATCCTGAAGTTGCCCTTGATCTGGGGTCTCAGTTATAGATTTCAGTAAATGTTAAGTGTTCAGGAGAGAAAGAACAACGATTTCAAGGATTTTGCTGGTGCTTGGACTAGGTACCTGCTTTGACTCTATGTGGTGCTCACTGCTGGCCAGGCCTTGAATATGTGGGATCCCTAGGTGAATCATGGGGACAAAGCTGCAACTATTGAAGAGCATGTTGATGGTTTTAATGCTTTTTTCAGCTGGAACAAGTGCTGATACATTTGAATGCGTTTGCATTTTGAAATGGTTTCAGAATACTTCAGTGATGTTTGAGTTTTTTGTGGAATCACAGAAAAAGGGGTCTGGGAAGCAGGGAGGAACCCTGTCCATGACCGTGCTGTTCTTACATAGCAACAAATAGAGATGCTCTATGTCCCTGAGGCAGTCAATTTGAGTGCTTCATTACCGTTAGGAGTTCCATAGTGAATCCTGTATACAAGTACTGGATATTGTGCTGACTAATGATATATTACAGCAGGATGTATAACCTCATTTGGTGAGGTCCAGCATTATCCTTTGAAGACGCAATGGTTACACAGACTTGGCTACCCAAGTACATGACTTAACCATCATTTTACATCGACTTAAGCACAAGTTACTTCTAGAATGAGCTATCTCACCTTCTCCTGCCCCCTGCCCAAATATCTCTACTTGCTGCCTCCTGGGTATTCACACAGCCAGATGAGCTGTATGAGAATTGAGTCCTTCCCCTTCCATACCTCATCCAAAGAAGGGATGTTTCCTGGTGGATCAGGTCCCTGGTCTGGATGGCTGTAAAGCTGCAGGAGTGCTCACATTGGCACCAGCAGCAGTGGTAAAGCTGAGGGAACACTGACAGAGAATCATAAAATCATGGAATTATAGCATAGTTTCGGTTGGAAAGGAACTTTAAAGGTCGTATAGTCTATATTCCCTGCAATGAGCAGCACATCTTCAACTAGATTGTGTTGTTCAGAGCCACATCCAGCCTGGCTGTGAATGTCTCCAGGGATGGCACATCCACCACCTCTCTGGGAACTTGTGCCAGTGTTTCAGCACGCTCACTGTAAAAAATGTCTTCCACACATCCAACCTGAAACTCTTTTAGTTTAAAACAATCTCCCCCCATCCTAAACAGAATGGTTCTGCTGTCAGACTTCCTGTGCCTATGCTAGGAGAGCAGGACCTCTTGGACATCTGCAGAAGCAAGCCAGGAATGAGTTAAGAACGGAGCTGCCCTGGATTATTTCTCAAATTTCAGGGCCCATTCCTAGCCTTGGGCTGTTGGTTTGGGTTTTTTTTTAAATCTTTCATCTGTGCTTAACTCAACTTTTTGTCCTATTCTCCCCAGGCCCAGCTTGGGGCAACTTCTAGGTTAAGCAGGTGATAATGCAGCCTTTCCCTGCTGTGCAATAAGGTTTTCTCCTTTCCAGGACACAGAATTGTACTGTTAGATGCAAAGGCAGGTGACAAGCACAGACATGGATGAACACTGTAGGACTTCAGGAACAAAATCAACATGAACGCTGCCGAACAAAAAAATAGCAAAAGAAAATAGCCATCTGCAAGGCAAACCACAGCAATCCAGTCTAATTGCCTAATTCAAAGTCTCCAGCTAAATAAAGATAGCTCTGTAGTTGCCTGAAGCAGCTCATCACTACAAAAGGCTCAGAAACACACAAACAAAACTCTGTGTGGGGAAAGGAGTGTGGGAGGAAGAAGTCTTCAGAATAATCACAGAAATGATGAAATCAGTGGTTTTCCCACTTAGGCGGTAAAATTAGAAAATAATAACAATAATAGTGATAATGGTAATAATGCTTTGCTGTATTTACTGAAATAACACCAACCTGGACCAGAGATGCAGCTCCATAGATGATGACCCGTGCCGTGTATGCAGCATGGTTGTGAAGTGGCTTTAGGGAGTCCCCTGACACCAGGCAGGGTCCTCTTGGTGCATCAGAGCCATGCATCTGCTTTTTCCCTCCTCCCTGCTATGGCCTCTGGGAAGCAAAACACAGTGTACAGTCCCACACTCCAAAGTATATCACTGGAAACTGCTTTTACAATGACCCTCAGGACCTGTGTGGTGTTTTTGTGAACTGGATGGTTACATTACCTCAGTATGGCAATTAATGACAGTTAAATATAAGTTGAGAATTAGTGTCTGCCAACTTGATATAATGTAGCCCTTAGCAGGATTTTTAAGCTGTTTCTTGTGGAAATCGTTATGCTTCAATTACACTCCTTCAGCTTTGTCAGCTAGTGTATAACCTGTGTATGTTGTTTTTCAAATTAAAGCTTGGCATTGTAACAGTGAAAAAGCACGGTGTTTGCAGTAGAAATGCCAAAATCCTGGAAGCTGCTCCACAGGCAGATGGTAGTGGTAGGAATCTAAGCAAAGAAAATGCAAGAGGTGTGTTTTGAGGTTGCTGCATTTGATTTTAGGTATTTTTTTTTCAATGTATACAATATACTGGAATACATGTTAAAGCCCTGGCAATGCTCTATAGAACAGGTGCCATTCTTAGCATTTGAGCAATAACAAAAAGAGAAAGAAGATCATTGTGAATCATAAGGATGATTTGGAAAGAGCATAGGAAATGCTGCCTTTTCAGCAATCAAGAAGAGCTCCAACCACTTCCCAGGATGCAGTTTCTAACCTTCATCCTGCGTAATGAAGTGAGCCAGGTTACACATGTGAGCGAACACTTATTTAATAATGTTACCATAGATTTTCCAAGTGCATTAGTAATCCAATAAAATAATTTCCATGCTTCAATTAGATACGTGTGTTTTTCTCCCCCCCTATCTAATCAGGACAAGCTGAATTACATCAGATGGGGCCATCATGCCTCCTTAGGCACGGACTGGCAGTTTTAAGATAGCAGAGCACTGCTTTGCTCTGCAGGCAGCAGACATTCCTGTTGCAGGCAGAAGATTATAACCTGTCAAGTCAAAGTCTTAATCTCTTCTCAGTCATGAGTCAGTGATGAAATGGTAGTCAGAGCATGCACAGGCAGCAGAAGAAAGATTTTTGTGGCTAATGAGAACACTAAAGGAGAAAAAATATCAACCGACTTTTACTGAAAATATGGAAGACTACAGTACGAGGAACAAACTTTACTGGCACTACTCACAAGAAAATTAGAAATAAACAACCTAGCCATGCCATGAGGAGAGTGGCTTATTTAAAACCATCTATTAATTTTGATGAATATACTGTAAATGTTTTGACAGAAAAAGGAACATGTTGTGTCATGCTAAATCTATGTACCTAGAGGATTCACAAATCCTGTAGCTAATATAAGATGGAGATCAGCTGGGTAAACACACTGTTGACAAACAGCTGATCATTGCTGAAGTACTTACTGGTAGAATCATTGCTACCATTAATATCGTATCTCTTATAATAATATTGTATAGTCTAATATATTCATTCAGGCATGGTGCAAACTCAGAATTAATTTCTCTCCCTCCTTTCAGCCAAAATAGAACATCTGTTTCTTCTTTTTATCTTTCTTGGTTTTTTAAGAGATTCCTATAAATGTAACTCAGACCAGCACTGTTCTGCCTTCTTTTTCATGAAGCAGGGATATGCTTCTGCTAGCATGTACATCAGACTAGAGATAAAGTCAGGCATGCATCTTTTCATGGAAGCACCTTTTTTTCACTAACAGACCATAAGACAGAAATCCTGCAGCCAAATTCTATAGCCCAAAATACTAGGGAGGAGAATGGAGAAAGCCTGGCAGGAAACACTGGCTCCAGCCACAGAAGACTGCAATACTTCTACTCACTTAAAAACCTGTAGAAACGCTGTTTAATAATATTTTCCAAGACAATTGCTGGCTAGAAGTGTTTTAAGGTGTGATAGGTTGTACCAACTGCTAAGGGTATGTAGTTGGTGAATGTTTGTTTTCCACTGCCTAAATAGCAACCTTATAGTTAGAGGGCTCAAGGAGAAAGCGGGAGAGGTTGATTCTAGGAATGCTTCAGTCTCCTTAAAAGCATGACTCCTCTAAGGAGAGTGGTCTAGCCACCCCAGTGCCTGCCAGTGCAGCACTCCCAGCCTCTACTGAAGGCACGCTGTGAGAAGCTGGGTATATAAAACCAAATAAAGCGCTGCAATGACACTGCTACACTGCTCTAGCTCTTGTTCAGAGTCAGGAAAGGCAGTGCTGAGCAAGGCTCACTGCTTTGGATTCAATTTGGGTATCTTGCAAAAGCCAAAGGGTTTTTTGACTGCTTTTCTGAGGTGCCTCCGGCAGCACTGTATAGGAAATGTAGCTGCCTAACCACGGGCTTGGGGTACAGCTCTGAAAAGGGAGGGCAGTCAAAGTGGATTTATTAACTCTACCTATAATTGCCTCATTTCCTACTGCTACAGCGCTGTACTATGTATCGTTCCAGAGATAATTTAGATGGATGAATATAAATGCACTGTTGCAAGAAAAAATACGAGTGTGAAGTGCACTTATATATCAAAAAATATCCATGGATAGATAACTCAACAACAGCATACCTGAGCTGAAGGACCATTTCACATAGCACCAAACACTGGTACAATCTTTTTCATATGCTCTACCTCTCGAAATTTTTTCAGTCACCTTGTGTTTTCTAGAGCAGCTGCTTTAGACCCAGCCTCATCATCAGAAAGCACATAATTTAGCAGGTGTATCTTATGAAACTCAATTTTTGCCTATTTTTTCTTGGATTCATTAAGCTACTTCTTCCATTCTAGGATGATCCATGGCAGATTGCAATCTTCTCCCATTTACAACATACCCGTGGCTTTTTATTGTCTGTTCTTTAAAGATTAATTACTAATGTACTAACCCACAGAAGGTAGCATATAGCTACACATCATTTCTTCTAATACCAAAGGTTCTTTCTGAGGTCAGTCTGGTGAGTTTTTGAGAATCAATACAGAGGGGCTTAGGAACAAGAGTCATTACAAATACCCTAAATGATTAATGATTAATTTAACATTAGCTAGGATGCCATATTTAAAAGTAGTAACATACTTCCACTTTTTAAATGCAAAATATTATTTGTACACAAATAATATTTCTCAATACCATACCTTGCACATTGCATAGGGCCAAAATATATAATAGAATTAATAACTTTGAATTAATATGAAATTAATTATTAATTAATATATCACATTTACATAGTAATGTGTGATGGAGGGGCATTTTCAGGGTGTGGGGCAGATGAAGATTGAGCTATGTAATAAAATTCATGCATAAATTACTAATGGTACCCTATCTAAGGCTGATATATTGACTAACCCTCCTATGAACATCAAACATGTCAGTGCACTAAGAGGTTACTAACTATCTGATGCTTGTGGTGTTTTCCTTATGGTAGCTTGAAAGGAAAATAACCCAGATGTGGATGGTATTTTCACTATTGCAAGAAACATATGGCCCCATTTTGCAACATTTCTCTGAACTTGACTTTAGGAGACAGTTTTATGAAGTGCTGATACTCAGGCTCTCGGTGGTGTTGAAAATGAGCAAGGCCAGAATGGCAGAATAGCTTTAAAGCTAACTGCAGTTAAAGAGTAACCTGTGTTTATTGAACCTGACAGTGCTCTGCTCACCTCCCATTACAATTAGAAAGTTAAATATGGGACAATCCCTGTAGGTAAAAGCTCCTAAATCATCTGTGAACTATCCATTTCTTTGAAGTTTGTTAAATGGAGGCAATCTAGCCAGGCATTCAACAGATTAACCAATATGCATATTTGTCTAAGCAAATTAAATTCTGCAGCAGTTTTATCACTGTATAAACCTTGCTGAGCTGAACCTCCTGGAAAAAGACTTAAGCCTCAGTGGGGAGGAGATGCTAAATTGTGCCTTATCCTGAAAATTACTACGGATAATCTCATTTTTACACTTCAAAAATGTCATTTTTGTACACACATGATGATGTGTTTTTAACCTCTGCTCTGTTGTGTCAAACCATACTGCATAAAGTTTGGGAGGAGGAGTGTCTCCTACTACAGATTTGTAAAAGTACTTCAGATAATGGGACTTTCATCTTAGTAGTATTGCAATGAATTATTATAAATATTTTGTATTTATGAATATCTTATACTTGAACATGGAATGTTTCTTTTCATATGTTATTTAGACAAAGCTGCTAAGTGCAGCAAAACTGCATGAATGCCCCAGAGCTAGATGGCTGTTCTACACATAAAAGCTTGTTCATTTAAATTGCACATGTTTAGAGAGGGCTTTTGGATTTCCCTGTTGAAAACCAGCTCAGTACAGAAATACCGACAGAAATTAGGACTGGAGGGCACTTCTAGACTATGTCTTTACAGGAAACAGGACCATGACCTCTTCCTTCGTCCTGAGTGCAAATACCATGCTGTAGGTGAATACTTTCCCTCCTGAATGTGACAGCCAGAGTGGCTGTCTTTGGAGTCTTTTGGAGTGGCAGAATCTTTGGAGATTAGGTCCCCAGGACAGCGACCAGTGCAGGGCTGAGCTCCAGTGGGGATGTTACTAGTAGCTTAGCTAGTAGTTTGGTACCAGTGCTTGAGCCTGCTGCCAGTGCTGTAGAGCATAGGGGGATAGGTGTAGCCTGGGAGGCTCCTGGTTCATCTTGCCTTCGGGCTAGGAATAAACAAACATCTCCAGAGGATTCCACAGCCTCCCTAACAATTTCTCTATGTATTTTGCCATTTCTCTATCCCTATTGTTGGAAATATTTTCATCACATTTAATCAAAATCTGCTTTCCTTCAGTTTAAGCTCATTATTCCCAGTGAGACTGCTTCAGTTTAAACTCATTATTCCCAGTGAGATTGAGAATCCCACATGAGATTGAGAGTGCATTATTTCCCTCAGCTTCATTGTTACTTCTGCATTTTGTGGATGAAATATTTCTGGTTCCTTTAGTCTCTCCCTGTAGGTTATTACAGAATTGTCATGTCTTTTAGACCTCCAGTCATTCCAGTTGCTTCCCTCCAATTTTTGCTAAATTGGTCCAATCTTCTGGAGTCTCACACTCCTAACAGGCGCCTTACCCACAGAATCTTGCACAGTAGAAAGACTTTGTGTCACATATGCATGACATTCTTCTTGATACATCCCACTATGATGTAGTTTTATTCACCACGGCATGCTTCTCACTTATGCTCAGTCTGTGATTCGGATCCCATTGGTCCTTGTTGGTAGAACTGCTGTCAAATTCGCATTTTCCAATCATGTATTTAAGCAGCTGACTACTCCAGAAGAATATGGAACATTTGCAATTTTTTTACTGAATTGCATCCTGTGATATACATATAAAACTGATTAAACATTTTTGCTGATGCTCTACATTTTGCTGATCTTTCTTCAGTGTCTGCATCTTCCAATCTTCCATGGTTTTCATTTACTAGATTTTGAGTGGCAACTTGGCATATACTTAAGGTTTGAAAAGTATGTTCAGCAGTCTTGTAAAGATCGTCCAGAAAGGCACCTGAGCAGTAGAGCTTGCTTTACTTTTGCTCTTCATTTTATTTGCTGTTCAGACCACAGCTGACAGCTTTCACCAGCTAGCCCTCTTGATTGTTTATGCTGCCTTCGTCAAAATAGCTTTTATCTTGGAAGAACATGGACCAGGATAGCATCAATTACTTAATACTTTTAACAATTCTGTGCTCTTGACATCCCTTGTTATAGCCAGGGAGACCGCAGACTCTTCCTATGCTAAACAGTTCAGTATCTTTCCTGCTTTCCCAAAGGAGGTAACTAGCATCTTGGGAAGTTTAGCATATCTTCCTTGTACAACAGCGTCAGGTTTTAGCTGCACATCCATGCCATCTTTTAAACAGTCCTGAGCTCACTCTCCGTACATCTTTCTGCAGAATGCTTTGAGGTGCAGGACTGAAGAGACATGAGGCAAAGCAGGACTATTGGCACCCAAAATGCCAAGTGATAGTTTTCTGTCTAGCTTACTCTTTTTTTCACTTTTTTTCCCCCGGATGCAAGCACTTAAGTGCCATCACTCACCATTAATTGCCAAGCAAAATGAGTAACACACATTTTGTCCCTCCTGTACAGGCTAACCAAGCTATGCAGAATAACTTATTATCATTCTTCATTATTTCTTGAGTGCAAGTGAAATGGAGTGTGTAGCAGAGGTGACAGGTACCAGTCTGGGAGACAGCTGGTACAGAATATTAATCTAGTTATTGTGAGTGTGTCACTCTCTAACCAATGCTTTCTTTTGCTACTTTTGTTTGTCTCTTTTTATGGACTAATACAAATGCTTTATCTGTGTCACTCATTTTCTCCCTTTGTATTAACCAAGGGTTAACACTTCTGTGTAAGCAGAGTGGGATTCAAGGGCAAACAACAATCAATATTACTAGAGGCTGTGGGATGTTAATTGTTCAGCCCTGCTTCATGCTTTGTTTTTGCTTTTGGTTTGTTGTTTGGTTTGTTGTTTTTCTTTTCAAATCTTTTCCTTTATTGATTCCTTACCTCCCTACTAATCCCTCCCAGAAAAAATGAAAGGCTGTCCACATCTTTCTAAATAAAAGTGACAGCTTGGGTGGTAGAGCTCAGATGAGCACTCATAGGCTATTTGCACCAGGAATTGCTGATGTTATTGAGGGCAAGTGCAAGTAAACAGAGGTTACCTAACTTCTTCTTTAGTTGCTACCTATCCTCAACACAAAGTAGTATGACAGCACAGCCTGTGTATCCCAACATGACAGAATAGCATGCACAAGAGATGCTCAGGGATGTTGTACTTGGTACTTGAGAGTGCTCTGAATTTCTGACTGCTTTCTGAGACCCAATAGTGGGCACACAGACCGCCTACCTTTGCAAATTGGAGTCCTTCCACGGAGACTAAAGGGCCTGGCATCCTTTCACACCACTGCGGCTGCAAGAGCAGCTGAGAGAGATGGAAATGAATGGCACCTGAGTTCCATGCAAACTGCCAAGATGTGCACTCAGGAGGAGCCCAAAGGGCAGGTTTATCCCTGAGGACAGTAGCTGGACAGCCATAGGCAAGATTTAGGAAAAGAGAGGAGGTTCCTCTGGACACCTAATACACAGGGGTCCTAATTAGCTTTCTTGTCTGGGAACAGCTACATTAATGTATCGTGTGGTCATACTGTATGTGTGTAAGGTGAGAGTTTGGAGAAATTCCACCACACAGGTATGTGGCCACCGCTGACAGACTTCAATGAACCACAGCCAATACTGCAGAAATGTGGCTACAGCCACATGCCATACTTGGATCTCTGCTCTGAGGCAGGAAGAGGTTGTCATTGTGCATGCTTACTTTGTAAGAAATCATACAAATTTATTTTTCCTTCTATTTTTTAATCCCTCTCCTGAAGCATTTACCTCATATCTGAATGTAGCTTGGCCTGTGAAACTCATGAGTACACAACAATCTCCTCTTGAAATGCAAGCCTTCCAAAGTTTCCTTATCAGAGTGTCTCAGGCTATACACAGATTATATCACAAGCAAGAAGGACCAAAGCAAACACTCCAATGTAGCAAATGTTTGCTTTGTCTCATTATTTTATACAGCTAGTATTACAATTACTGCTTTGACCACAGGTATTACGGCTGGGGGAGAGGAGGTGAGCAGTGAGCCAGTCATTTCTCCTTTACAAGAAAGGACAAATAGGAAAAAGCAGCCCTAGGTAACAAACATTTCTGAAAACCATACTCTGAGGAGCTTTTTGGTAAAGGCAAAACAAATGAAAAAAGTGGGGGTTTGGAGCATCAAAAGGATGGCTGGAAGAACAAAAAGTCAGCAGTGCTGAGAATGAGGGATCGACACAGACAGAATGTCTTTGGAGTATGGAACATCAATATCACAAACAGATGAAAAGGGATTGAAAATGAAAACAAAATCGTAATGTGTCTGGGGAGACAAGTTACCAGTCAGAGGGAGGGGCATTAATTAGGACATGCAAAGTAGAAAATCATTTAGAGACACAGAACCCATTAACAGCTCATCGCCCCAAGCTAAATTTAAATAGGAGACACAAAAATGGCACTTCTACACTGTCTGACACACACCCACTACCACTGTGATGAAAGCAGAGCTTAGTTCTGCAGTGGTTTATGAACTGTGGCAGTATCCCCTGAACTGCTTTTGCTTATTGATGGGGAGGATGGCCACACTGATCTAGGCAAGGCGATGCATAGGCCTGGAGTACCCACACCAGAAGGGTGAAACCTTCTCCAAGCTGAGTGGACTGTCAAGGCTCCTCATTGACAGGACACTCTTGTCCCACAGAAGTACTATTAAATAACAGTCATGCAGTCACCAGGCACATGGCAGACAATCTGGTTGACAGAAGTTTCCAATAATCGTGCAAAAGAGAAGCCCTGTGACGGTGAATTTTGCTGTTGTGCCTGTGGCAAAGTCTCACGGCTCACCAACAAGATGCCGTGCAGAGCTCTTAAATGGCGGGGCAGACGGTAGACAAAGACTGTCTAGTGCTGCAAAAATAATGGAGTCTATCATTACATACACCAGAGATTCCTTGGCAACTCCTAACTGAGGTATTTTGTTAGCAAGCCAAGGAATACAAGCATGAAACAACTCCTGTGATTCTGAGAGCATGTGAAGTCTAATGTGCATTTCAATAAGGAAATAAAATCACCAACTGATGTGTACTTTGCAGGTTAAAACAATTCTGTGCTGCTGAAAATCTCCAGCTATGAGTCTTCCACTCAACTATTTTCTTCCTGAATACATTGATGTGTGAAGCAGAAATCACCAAAACTACACACACTTGAATCCCTTAAAGAGCAAATGTCTCGTGTAAATAACAGATAGGAAACTGAATGAGATTTCATGACACATACTGGATTGTTTCAGAGACCTGTAACTTCTTATTTCCAAAGTTTTTCAGAAGAGAACATGGAAACAACTAAGAGAGGCTGCTATGAAACTGTGGAAAGCTACGGAGAAGAGGCAAGCTGCAGGATCCTTCCTTCGAGTAGCCTCTGGGAAATGAAATCTTGTGGAGAGCAGCATAAGGGGTCTTCGTTTTGGCCACTTCAGTATTTGACAGCATAGGAAAATGGGGATTTAGGCTATTGCTGACAAAAACAAGCTTAAACTTTGTTTCCTAAATAGCAAGCTTGGCTGGATAGCAACCTTTAGCCACAGAAATGAGTCCATGCTTACATTGTGGCCATCAGTGACAGAAGGTCAATTGTTTAGGAAGAGAATATACCTGCTGTCAAGCAGGGTAACTGAAGGTGAATAGACAAGTAGTGCCCAGTGCCTCAAACCTGCAAGGGCCACTGCATAAACCTCCTGAAAAATTACTCCAGATGCTCTCCAGTATTTTCTTTGACTAGAAAACAGGTTAAGACCATGCAACATGTGCATGTGAAGTGGATAGAGCTTCACATTGTTACATTCACGAGAGATCCCCACATCCACTCTTTGGGAAAGAAACATAGGAAAGTACAGATGATGCAAGTGTTCTCTGCCTTTGGTGTTTCTTAATTTCCTTATCGTGTAACCTGACATAATATTCTTGTTAGAGAGGCCACTCAGAGAGCACAATATTAATGTTGTTGTATTTTATCTCCCCTTTGGTTGTATTGATCAACTTTAGCTTTAGATGAAGTGCAGCACTGTGATTTTGATGTAGCGGCTGGAAGACCCCTTGCCTATGAAGCCTGATCTCTTATGTCCTGAATTAATTTCTCAAGGTAGGTCTGAAACTGAAGGGTTGGGAAGGATTGTTCCTCCCTCTGCCATGTTAACTCTCTTCTTTGTTATGGGTGTAAACATTAACAGTTCCCTTGTGGCATAGAAAAGTATTTGCGAGGAAACTTCTTGCTCCAGGAAATGCTCTCATACGCCTCCAGCCGCTCAGGAGCAAAGTAGAGATTGTGCCCACACAGAGCTGCATTGCTCGTTCCCAGGATATTAGCAGACCTAAACATTTTTGCTCAACTTTGACTTTTGAACAACTAGATCTTTCTTTCAAATGAAGCAAAATCATTGCAGGAAAGATTCTTGGCAGCACTTTTTGCCCTGGCTTCCTGAGGAATGCACTTGCTTTAGAAACTGAACGAAAAACCAATGGCACATAAAGCTGCCTTATGACAGTGCTGGCAGTTCTACCAGTTTCTCATTCGCCTATGATTACCAACCACTACGCATTATGTTAGAATTGTAACTTTGAAATTATAACCTCTGAGGACATGCTTTTTAACCTCCACTACCTCGTTTTCTACTCTAAGAGTATTGCAGAAGTGCCATTTGAATAGCATGTGCAAACTTTTAAATGTGTGCAGTGATTTTAATATACGATTAATAATAGTACTGAAAAAGTTCTTCAGCTGAGACTGTCTGCATTCTCACACTCAGAGTCAATAAGAGTATTTTAGTCATCTGTACACCTGATATTTGCTACAGCAGAGAACAGAACTCTCAGTGTTTGCAGCCAATTTAGGTCCAGTGTGGAACCCCTTAGGGTTCTTTTGGATCCAGAAAATATCCTTATGATGACAATTTGGGTATTCTCGCTTTATATCCCACAGAGCAGCAAGTGTGATGCTTAGTATGGCTTTAAGAAGCGTCTCATGTAGTATTTACCTTCTTCTGCAGTAATCCATTTTCTTTTCTCAGCAACCAAAACCAGCCTGTAAAGATGAAAATGTTCCTGCTCTAAACAGGAAAGTTTCAAGTTTTGTGGTTGAGAATGTCAGCACCAGACTTCTAGCATGACACGCAGAGCTGAACACCCAAATTATAGGCCACTCCAAACTGAAAAGTTGAAAAGAGCCACTCCCCTCTTTCAAAAACTCCTCTGCATCTTTTTGGTTTCCCTAAGAACAAGTTGCTGATGATGGTATTTTCCTACTGTACTTACACCAGCCCGGATTTATAAAAGCCAGGCAGGCAACATCACCCAGCTGCAGCTGGAAGCGAGATTTGCTTGGTACTGGTGGAGAAGGCTGCCCAGTGGGTAAGAAAGGCTCCTTGCAGAAAACTCAGACTTATACCCTATGAAGCTCTTTCAAGCTCTGCCTGCAGCCCGAGCTTCCAGTGTGACCTACACTGGTGCCTAGCTGCAGTTACTCAGTATCTCTGAAAATCATGTGATCCCTACACACATATAAGGAGCTTAACTTTGTATGCCTTGCTTTGAAGAACTGGTGCTTTTTTAGATGAAAATCTAAAAGCTATCATAGCATTTAAGACCAATAATAAGATTTAATTTCTTGATCATATTAGATGATGATCTCTTTAGTGGCACAAGCTGAGCTTTACCTAAACACCTTGATGGGGCTTCAATGCCTCATGCTAGCCTCTTGTTCAGCCATGTGTCAAATGCAAAGAGCTGGGAAGTCCGAACTGCCACGACGGCCACACGGGCATACCAAACAGCAGCACAGATTTGAACCAAAATAGGTATGCCCAGGTAATTATGGCTCGTGCTCCATGCCCCTTTCCCCTTCTCTGCCCTTTGCTGTCTTAAGACATCCTTACCCAGCCAGTGCATGCAGGTGACGGTCTCCACCCAAGCTTTGGGACACCAGGCACTTCCATTTGGGATACTGGGCACTTCCAGTTGCAGATCTGCATGTGCATGGCTTCTGCCACTAGTCACAGACAAACTATTTACTAACAGGGATGGTTCCAGTCCCCAAACCATCATCTGTGTGACGCTGGCTGGTTATTTGCGGTCATAGGCGTATTTTGGTGACTGTGATGGACTGCTGGTGATATCAGTCAGTGCCTCTTAAGGGACACAAGGCTGCTAAAAACGCTAGCACTAACTGGTGCCTTTTAGAAGCACAGCCATCTCCAAATGGCTAATTGTTGCACTAACTGCTGACAGTACGAAATACTTGCTTTCTATTTGGGTTCACCTCTCTGAAATCATTCGCCCCCTCCTCCTAGGAGGAGAAAACGATCGCGTTCTGCTCTTTACTGCTGCAGGTATACAATATTTATAAATGCCGTGCGCACGATGAGGCAATACCGCCCTTCCTTAACGGGAAAAAAAACCATCAGCCACCCAGAATGGCAGCGTTCCTGGGGAGCTCCCGGGGACCGCCCTGCCGCGGGCACATACCACTCCTATAGCAGCGGAGCAGCCTCACCGGCGTGCCCAGTGGCTCCGCTGCCGGCACCTCGGCTCCCCAGGGGTACCCCACGCTCGGATCCGTGCTGTGTCGTGTCGAACCGAACCGAACCGAACCGAGCCGAGCCGAGCCGAGCCGAGCCGAGCCGAGCAGAGCAGAGCCGTGCCGCCCCTCAGCTGTCCCCGCCCTCTGCCGGTCTGAGCCCAGCCCTCCCGGCGGCGGGGCCGGCTGCGCCGCTGTGCCATGCGAGGCTTTAAACGGCAGGTGCGGGGGAGAGAGGCAGACGCGCAACCGGCGGCTGCGGCGGCCCGGCGGTAGGGCGCCTTTCGGCTCAGCGGGAGCCGCGGCGGAGCGGAGCATGTCGGTGGTGACCGGGGGCAGCGAGGCGGCGGCGGCGGCAGCAGCGGGCGGAGGCGGCGGCGGGAACCGCGTTTTCTTCCAGAGCCCCCGCGGCGGCGGCGGCGGGAGCGGCGGCTCCTCCGGTGGCTCCTCCCGGGAGGACTCGGTATCGGCGGTGGTGCAGGTCCAGCAGCGGCGCCACCAGCAGGGAAAAGTCACGGTGAAATACGATCGGAAAGAGCTGCGGAAGCGGCTGGTGCTGGAGGAGTGGATCGTGGAGCAGCTGGGGCAGCTCTACGGCTGCGAGGTGCGGGGCAGAGATAGATTAGCGGGTCGCCGGTGCGGCTGCCGCTACCACAGCCCGCCCTGCCCGTCGCTGCACCCTCGTCCCCGGCATCCTCCCCCCGCCCCGAGCCGCACTCCGGCCGCGGGCAGGGGAGGGGAGGGCTGCATCTGCCACCTCCAAATGACATTCCCGAGCCGCCGCCCCTCGCCTCCGCCGTGCCCCTCCGGCGGAACGGGGGAAGGTGTCCCCTGTCCGGCAGAAAGGGTGACCCCGGCGCCCCCGAGGTGAACGGGACAGGACAGCCCTTGGGGGCCGGCTGCGGCGGAGCCGGGGGTGTGAGGGCGGCGCCGGGCTCCGGGGGCGGTAGTTGTGGGGGAGCCGCGGGCCCCAGGCAGGGCGGGCCGGGGTGCGGCGGCTCCTTCCCAGGGATGGGGGCGGTCGATCCCCGTTAGCAGCGAGCTGGCCCTGTGCCGGGCCGGAGGGGAGAGCTGGGTGCGGGGAACAAGGCGGGGGAAGGTGGAGGAGGAGGAGGAGGCAGCTGCGCGGCGGCGGTGGCTGCTGCGAAGGACGGACCCTAGTGCGGGTACGGTCGCCGTTAGATCGTGGTTCTGTGTTACCCCCGGCCCCAGAAGCGGGGTAGGTAGTAGCCAGGAAATTACAGTTTGAAGATCATGAGGATGAAAATGGAAAACACTGGAGGCCTGTGTGTTAAATTTGTAGGTATCAAGCGTGTTTTTCTGTCACTCTGGGCAAAAAAGTATATCCAGTTGAACAGGAGGATATTTCAAGTTTATTCAAAGGCACAGTAACTGTTCTATATAGAGATGACAGTGTTGTAAAGTAGAGTACCAGTACTTTGTTAAAGCTTCATTAGAAATGCAGACCTTCTAGTTTCCAGGGGATCCTACCTCGAGTATTTACAGTTACAAAGGATCAAAGCATCTAAACTGAGGTTCACAGATAGTTTTTCCCATCAGTAGTCTAATTTGCTTTTATTAATGACTTTTGAAGTGAGTGTGCGTTTTGCAGTGAGCATCTCCGGAGCCAACATCTCACCCCAGGGTGCTCAGCTGCTCCCGAGCTGGGAAGGTGAGAGCTTGACAGTCCCGGAGGTGTGGATGTGAGAGCCTAAATAATCAGGCCTGAATATCTAACACATACATAATACAAATGCTTAAAGAAACTTCCTTTTATCTCAACCGGTTTATGCCAAAAATTTGTCAGAGGGACATGTGAAAAATGTGCATGTGACAAGTTAACCTCCATAGCTATTCACATCCATTAACCAAAGGAAGGAAAGATACAAATGGAAACTCTGGTTAAAAATAAGCAGTGGTTACTCTTGGTCTAGGTGTGATTTTCCTCCCCAGCCTCATGATTGTTTAGACCATGTAGACTGTAGGCTGCAAGGATTTCTCTAAGATCAGAAGTACTTGTGGCTGTTTCCGTGAACTGATGGTTTTGTGTCTGCATGAGCTGACAATGTGGTTAGTATCTGGCCTGTTGGATCTGTTGCCTCTCGCTTGACTCGCGTTGTTCAAAATCGCCAGGCCTGTTAGGGGTGTGTGCTGGGTGCTCTTGGCATACAGAAGAATGTAATACATGGGACCAAACTGAGATTCAGAGGAGCTATTGCTGTTCTTCATGGGATTCAAATAACTGTCTTGTTGGAGGAAAAAAGCCTTTCAGTTTTTGCCTTACTGTGGTTGCCACCTCCAACTGAAATAGAAGGACTTCACCCTATTAAGATGAGGACCTTATATGGCTACATAAAAAGACAGTTTGGTTTCCGAGGTGACTTTTAGGGGGGAAATGGTTTGACATGTCAGATTAAAATGTTTCTGGCTTTGAAGGTTGAGGGCAAAATATGTAAGTCTTCATTGCTGTTATGCATGAACTCTATCCAGTGTCAGCATGGATGACAGTAATGAAAAGGTCAAGCAATTCATATGCTATCAGAATAAAGTTGAAGGTGCATGATGAGTGTAGTGATTAAAGACAATAGCAATTTAATGCAAGATGCTTTGCTTCAATCTGCTTGAATTACATTTAGGCTTACAGATGTAGCTCTCTGCCTGAAACTTAATCACCTATGCAGACAGTTAATAACCCTGTCTGAAGGCAGGTGGGGGGGAGGTGTTGAGAACTGCTTGCTTTGACTTCCATGGGAGATCTGCCACAGCTTCTTGATGTGATGCCACTTAAGTTCTGAAACAATCTGAAATCTTTCAGAATGTTAGAAATGGCCGTCAAACTGCTAATTCTGGAAGAGCTAACTAGTGTTAGTATTTCATTGCTGTTCTCATTCGGAGCTCTGTTTCTAAGGAGCAACGTGCTTTGTTCCTGGGAAGAGCAGAAATAAGTAGAGGACATTTGCAGTGCACATTGAAAGTCTGCAAGAAGACCTGGGTGTTTCCTTGTGGAACTGCATAAAGGTAGTCCTTGCTCACTGTTTTCCATTTAAAGAATGTTTTCTATTAAATTATGCTAAGATTCATCAGTAAGTGGGTACTTGCAGAAAGATTCCCTTTATTCACATCTAAACATGTATTCATAGTCTGTTAAGTGCTTGCAAGTCAAGTCAGCTATAAGCCTGGTTTGGCTTGATGACAAGGTTGGGAAATACAGAGACAGGTTGGTTTGTGTTTATTTTCTAGTGGATCTTGTCTTTAGCGGTAAGTACACTTTTAGTTTTAAAAATTGGACACCAAGCAGGATAATAGTGGTGGGAAAGTAATTTTGAAGAAGCTCTTTGAGACTGTTTTTAATAGAATCATAGAATTGTTAGGGTTGGAAAGGACCTTAAGATCATCTAGTTCCAACCCCCCTGCCATAAGCAGCTGACCACAGATCTGCGCTACAAAGATCAGCATTAGAAAGGTTATTTTCACATGACACAGACTTCAGAGATAAAAACAAGCCTGAATGGTAAAGGGTTTCTGAGATGGAAAACTTTAGTAGAACCAGAGACACTTAAGTAGAATTTGTTTGACACCAGAATGGGTCAGGCTGATGTACTCAGGTCAAGTGCTTCAGGTGAGCGTCAGTCTGGCTGTTTACTCCTGCAGCTGCTTTATTTAAAAAGTGAAGTTTTATAACCTGCTTTTCTTTTTCTGGTTTCTGTGAATGCTGGAACTGAAATTGTGGCTGCCAGTTGGTATATTGAAAGTGCAGTGTCTTAATTGCAGGACTTGAACTGACTTTGGTGTTGACCTTTGCTAGGTATCTTCTAAAAAACAGTTTTTCCACAGATGCTTTATGTTTTGGTCTAAGTCCATTATTGGTTAAGAATTGCTAAATAATGCTGTAAGAACAACTTACATCATCACTATTTATTCCTAATGGTTTGCAACTTGTAGTTCAGCATGAAGTGATGACAGTCTAACTTTCCAGATGTATGATCTGTGCTGTGTGCACCTGCCAAAATTGAACAACTTTATATAAGACAAAAAAAGGCCACTGCATTTGTCCCCAGAAAGCGTTCAACCTTGGAGGTGAATTACTGTGCTCAGGGGTCCTGTCTGCTTGCAATTACAGCATTTGCTATAAATGGCAGAATGCTGATGGAATGAGTGCATTGAGAGCACACAGATTTTTGCACAGCATTAGTAAACAAGAAAGAAAGATTTTTGCTTCTGTTATGGGTTTGATGATGAGTGTTTTTTGACATGGAAACTTGCATGTACAAATCAAATGAGCCCTTAGGCTTTGCACTCAAGAAGTTGAGTGTAAGACTTAGCTTTAATATGAGATACTGCTGAGCTTAGTTGGGTAATCAGCTATTTTATTACAGTGTGTCTACTCACATGTGGAAATCTGTGCTTGGCAAAGGATATGATGTTGGACTGGAAATAACAGGGCATTATGTTCCAGCTTATCTCTCTTCCATTCGAGTGCAAAATACCCTGCAATTCTGTTCCAGAATTCAGCATACAAGAAAATGCAACTAGAAGAGCTGCCCATAAAAAGCCCCTCAAGCATTTCCTTTAAGAATAGAAAGCCATGGCAGACAGGGAGATGTCTTACGTGAGATTCTCTTCCACCTCCTGAGTGGCATGAAGGTCTGAAATGGATAAAGGATTTAATGGTGGCAGGGCCAATCTTTGGCCATTAGTTTCAAAAATCAAAGAAGGTATTGGTGGGATATGGGAGGGAGGGGAGCGATTTGACTTGATCCTGCATGGATTGAGCTCCCGTTCCCTGGGTGATCTGTGACTGCAGTGCTGGAGAACCCTCTCTTTGGCTGTCTTCCTGACGGGATATGCTAGCACTGACAGCTTGTCCCTAATATAGCTTCAGAGAGTCTCTTGGTCTGTATGCACTGCAGTTTGAACTGGCTGGTGCTAGACAGGAGAAGGCAAAAGGAAGGCTCTTATCTAGGCTGGAGGAAGAGAACACTAAAATAAAACTTCCTAGCTTTCCCCTCCTGCTGCACAAATGTTTTGGTTGCAGTGGTAAAGCTAGTGGGAAGGTGTGAAGGATGGTCTGAAAGTTGTGGGGAAGGTGAGCTGTTTGTTTTGTCAGGCTTTTTGAGAAGGATGGAGTTTTGCTAGAGTTTTAGTCACTTACTGTGTTCAGAGCCCAAGGGTAGCTGCCTTGTCTCTATTCTCAAAGTGTTTTTCCAATGCTGAGTCTAGCTGCAGGGTGATGTGTATTGGTGGTCTACCAGGAGCAGTGCTGCACATGCTGAATAATGGCCGTACAGCACCTCTTCCTCTGTGCATTTGCATCCAAACAGACGTGTCCTGTGACTTGGTGGACTCAGTTGCAGCTGTTTCTCTCCCTGCTGTTTGTGACTGTATTTATATGGGGCACTGACCTTCCACGCTGTATGGGCAACCTTCTGCAGCCCACCAGCGCAGGGGTCAGTGGTTCTGCATGCCCCCCAGTGCCTGTCTGTCTGAGGCAGTTGCCATGGTTACCAGTGATCTGGTTTGCTCGGAGTATTGGAATAATGACGAATAAAATGGTGCAAGGACTTCAGGGCCAAATGCTTCCTCCCCACACATCCCGGCCTTTCCAAAACAGCCTGGTCAGCATGCCACAAAGGCTGCCATGAAGTGATGTGGACCTGATGGTATGATCAGGTACTGCTTATTCCTCAGGCAAAGGTGAGGTAATGCTTGAAATTCATTATTCATTTCTCAGAAAGGCCTTTGTTAAGGAGAGCCACTGAGTAAAATGCTACCAAAACAAACTTTTCTAACTGTCTGCCTCTTTGAATAGACTTCCTCTAACTTGGGCTAAGATCTCACAATGACAGTTGCACACGGGCTGCTTTCTAAATGGATTAAAAGTGGAAAGAGACTGAGAAGAAGAGTCTGAGAATTAGAAAATGGTACTCCTTAAAAGGATGCAAGTCAGTAGAAAATGTAATAAAACATTTCCTTCTTCAGGAAATTGTCTTACATTCTACATGCATTGGAGTAAACTATTTGAAGGTCCATCAAATTCATTAGAAATGTATTTGGATCATTTCTTTTGGATAAATATTACAGATGTCAGATCTCCATGCTTCACAGCATGAACTTTGGAGCACTTACTTGTTTGAAGGCAGGAATGCTTCTCAGTATACCCGGTTGAAGGGGTTGCTGTGATCAGAGACCTACAAAGGACACAGGCAACACTGGTGTAGCAAAGGCTTTTTATATCATGTAGCAATCACAGTAAAGTATTTGAATCCCAGAACTAGAAAATAGGAAGCCCAAAATGGCATATAAAATGCATGCTGTTGTTTTCACAGAAGGAGTAGGTTTGGGTGCTTGTGAGGGTGCCAAGCACCCGATGGATTTGAGGCTAGAGCCTTTTGTCTCTAAGTGTGTTGTTTAAACTCTTATCTTAGATTCTAAAGATCCTAATCTAGTAGGAAATGTACTGCCATTCAGCTGTTTTCCTCCTTTTTAAATGCAGAATTTGCACTACATCTCAAAGGAATTAAAAAGAAGTTCAGCAAGGCCGAGTGCAAGGTCCTGCACACGGGTGAGAGCAGTCTCGAGTGAATACAGGCAGGGCAGAGAAAGGCTGAAGAGCAGCCCGGAGGAGAAGGGCTTGCAGGTGTTCGTTGACCAGAAGCTAAACATGAGTGTGTACTTGCAGCCTAGAAAGCCATCTGAATGCTGTCCTGCATCAGAAGTAGTGTGATCAGCAGGTTGAGGGAGGTGATTCTCCCCCTTTACTCCACTCCTGCAGTACTGCATTCAGCTCTGAAGCCACCCAACACAAGAGGGATGTAGATCTGTTGGAGTGAGTCCAGAAGAAGTCCATAAAGATGGTCAGAGGGCTGGAGCACCTCTACTATGGAGATGGGCTGAGAGTTGGGCTTGTTCAGCCTGGAGAAGAGAAGGCTTCAGGGAGACCTTAGAGCAGGCTTCCAGTACCTAAAGTGGGCCTACAAGAAAGCTAGAGAGGGACTTTTTACAAGGGCGTGTAGTGACAGGACAAGGAGGAATTGTTTCAAGCTGGAAAAGGGCAGATTTAGATTAGATATTAGGAAAAAATTGTTCAGTGTGGGGGTTGTGAGGCCCTGGACCAGGTTGTGGTTGCCAAATCCCTAGAAGCATTCAAGGTCAGGTTGGATGGGGCTTTGAGCCCCAATCTGGCCCTGCCCATGGCAGGGATTGGAGCTGGATAGTCTTTAAGACCCCTTCCAACGCAAAACATTCTGTTATTCTAACAAAATTGGTTTTCTTTTACTTGAGCTTTGTATGGTTTGGACATAATCTCTGCACTGTTCATGCTTGGTTTTTCTGTATTAAGTAGCAGCAATATTCTTGATTGATAATTTAGAAGCTTTGCAGCATAAATCTTTATTTCCCATCGGCTGTTCCATAGCAAATCTTTTGTCCTTTCCCTCTCCATTCAAGATTCAACTGGTCTCTGCTGAAGTGGTAGGTGTGGTTGTTTCATAACAAGACAAAGATATAATTGATTGCTTACATCACTTAGATTTTTATAATTGTACTTCTTATAAAACAGTAGCTTCCAACCGTTGTGGCTACAAAGGCTCTTCTGCCTTTAGGCAAATTGCTTTACTTGGAGTCAGTGCTTGATTATTCAGAGTAACAAGGGAGGGGGTGGAAGAGAGAACATGGACTCAGTGGGAAAAAACCATAGAATTAAAAAAATCAGTTGTAAACTATGCTGCAAATCATGCAGTGACCACACAGCTGAAGGAGGAAGAAGGGGAACTGGTCATTAATCTACCCCTTTTTCCTCACTCACGTTCATCACACAAACTGATCTACGTTGCTTTTGGGCTTGAGTCTAGCTTGGATATGTCTGTACTTGTAGTACAATTGAACTACAACATGGATGATCTATCCACAGAGATCTGGGAGCTGGTTATATTGCACTTTGTTGAAGACGCTGGGCTGACGTGCGCTGCTAGTCCCTTGTCCCCTGTGTTCTGACAGAGTGGGATCTCTCCCATTATCTTTGTAGCTTTGCATTAGCTGATCTAATCTGTACTATGGAAGCAAATGCCTGAAACAAAAATAACCCTGTTTAAATGAGGAAAATACGTATTTCATGGCACATCTGCCTGTTCTTAAAAGGCATAGGGGATGTTTCTAAATAGGTATTGTATCTAAATATGTTTTACATGAAGTAAGACTTTATTTTACAAGTAGTATGATAGTTTAGTCTCATGACAAGCTTAAACTAAATTTCTATTCATTCTTGCCTTGCAACGGGTTGCCGAACTCCTGATTGTGTTCTTGTAGTTCTCCTTTTAGATTAGCTTATGTCCAGCCACTTGAAAGGTATTTTACTTGGCCCCAGATCCAACAACCCCCCCATCCCCCAACAAAACCCTGAACAATTTTGTTGAGAATATTCATGTATATGATGTGTGTAAAGCAGTTGTCTGAGTACAGGAGACACTGGTGAAAAAAATAAGCTATCCCATCTCTAACCTGATTCAATCTGAATTATGGTCACCTTGTCTCTTGTCACCACAGGTGATAAAGCAGCAGCAGCAGCATCAATCCATTCTTCAAGCAGCCCTGTGTCTTGCCTGCAGTATAAGAAAGCCAAGTTCCCATTTTTCCCTTCCCTTTTTATTTCCCTTTCCTACATCTAACTCCAGAAACTTCTATTTGACAGCAGAAATTGAGTAGGTTAGACATGGCCATCCATCTGTGTCACCTCAGCGTTTGGCTGCCTGTCATAAGACATTGGCAATTCCTTTTGCTGTCCCCTCATGTGACACATGGAGTTATGGAAGTCAAGATTTTTAGAAGTTACTGATGCTGGAGAAGGGGGGATAAAATCTTAATTGTATGCATTCCATGCAGCAGCAATATGACTATTTCAAAGGTGGAATAAATTTAGTCTGTTAAAGATCTTTTTCTTGGAACAAGGAATCGTTTGGGCAGAGGTACGCACTGAAACAAATCAAATCTTCTTTGAAGTGATAAGCATTTAATTCTGAGGATCCTATTTGAATAGCAGAACGGTTACTTTTTTTTTTTCCCCTTAGGGAGCATGATACCTATTCTAGGAACCAGTTCAACACGGTATCTTAAACTCTTTTCATGGAACACACAGAGCACAGCCCCAGAAGGCATCTTGTATCTTTAAAGTATTTATCAGTAGCACAAATCCAGTGGATCTAACCTGAGAGAAAAATCATAAAATGTACTATAGGTCTTTAATAATTAGAATGCTGGTAGCTTAATGCAGTGTAAGACTGTTTGCCATGTGGAGCAAAGCTGGTACAAAAGATAGTATTAACTTAGTGGCCTAATGGTAAGTAATAAGTAGGTAAATGGCTGGCATGTGCAGTGGCATGAGTCTACTGCACTGGAAGGTCACACTTCCAGAGGTGACTGATAAGAGCTCACCGTTCTGAGTGTGCTGCCAACAAAGGGATCACACATTTCAGGTCTGTGTGTTGGACTTCATAAATGCAAATGATGGCACGATCAATGCCTAATGAATATCCTCTTACCAGACTGTCTTAATAGGATTAATTTCCAGAATACAGATTTGGGAAGAATCTCCTAGGTCATAGGGTCTGCTTTCTCATTTACAGATAAGCTCTTTGCATTTGATATAATTTTTATTTTTAATGGAGTAACTCAGTTATATGATGTTTCTTTCCACATTATTTTATAAATATACCTTTTAAGGCTTTTAGACTCTATGCTCTTTTCCACCCCCTTCATAAAATATCTGAAGACATAGACAAAAGACCAGTGTTTGCTTGGGATGGACTTGTCTGGATTTTCACTTTGGAATGGAGATTAAATAGAATGTAAATGTTCTTTACTGCCTGTACTTACTCTGGGCATCATTGGGCTCAGGTGATGACCGTAGTAGAGAGGCAGAAGTATCAAGACAGCGACTCTGCTGCAGGTCACTTATTACCTGTCTTTTGAGTAGGTGTCTGCAGACTCTGGGAGAAATGCTAATATTTCATGGAAGTAATATATCAGTACGTGGAAAATATGATGTTAGCTGCTGTCAGATGTCTGAGTCTAACTTATTTTAGCGCTTGAATGGTAACTGCTTTGAGGTACATATATAAATTAATTCTACTGTAGTGCAAATTATTTGTTCTCCTTTAGGTGACTGATATATAACACTGGTACATTTACTTTAAACATGAAGAATGCTTTACATTTCAAAAGATAATACATGAAACATGCTGCTGTTTTTGTCAGAAAGGAAATCCATATGTTCTGGAATAAGTTCTTGGGTCTCTCTTTCTGTTACACTGGTAGTTCTGCCATTTTGGGTTTACTGTCAAAACTTGTATTCTTTTTCAGGTGCACTGAGGTAAAACTGGTTAGTCTTATTTCTAAGAAAGTTAATGAAACTTTCTGAATTTGGATTATGGTTGAATTTCTCCTCTTAATATTGAAAACTGAATCCTCTCTGAGTAGAGAAACAAGTGTGGGGAGGAGCACTTGTGGGATCTAGCTCACTGGCAGTCAGAGACATCTCTGCTCTTACTTCAGCTGTCATCGTAGTAATAGTTTACTAGTCTGCTTAGCTAAAGATTTAATTGACTTGCTTATAGGTATTCAGCTGCTATTTGCTTATCAAGACCAAACTCTTAGAAGATTTGCTTTAGTGTCTTGAATTTATTTTGATAACCAAAGAATGTATTTGTACAAGGAAGCAAGATACCAATCCTGCACTTCATAATCTGGAGGTTGGCTGGTCTCCGGTTGCTTGCAACAGAGTCTTCCAAGGCTACTTCTGTAAAAGTAAACACG
This sequence comes from Loriculus beryllinus, assembly GCA_039877255.1. Classification (NCBI taxonomy): domain Eukaryota; kingdom Metazoa; phylum Chordata; class Aves; order Psittaciformes; family Psittacidae; genus Loriculus; species Loriculus beryllinus. Next base: position 25,515 of record JBCJKH010052433.1, read on the forward strand.
TAAACAACTTCTCCCTCTTGTTGTCTTTTTCACTCGGTCTCTGAACAGTTTTTTTCCAGGTCACTTTGTTGGCTTTTTTTAAAGCTTATATGAAACTTCACCTTAAAATAGGTATTGAATACATTTGATGTTACAATTGTTAGGTCTTGCTCTGGGTTAGCTTTTTGCAGTGCGCTGAATGTAGCAAGTGGATGGAGGCAGGCCTGTGAACCAAAATATGGTTTTGGGAATTTGACAGAAGTAGGACTGGAATCAAAGAGGGGTCACATACAGTCTTTAGCTCCCTTCTTTGTCGACCTTGGCGGGATAGTCACAGCAGATTATCCCACTTCATACACTTGGAGCTGTTTGTTGAACTCATTTTAAATATCCTTCAGGCACTCTTCTGTCTTTCAGAGGCCAGGGACTTGCCTGGGGAGCAAAGTGGTGTCTCCGGCCCCTGGGGAAGAGGAGTGTCTGCTTTAAAGCGTGTTAGAACTCCTGCTGATGTTTCTTGACACCAGTGGAACAGAGCCAAAATGCATTGCCTGCCAGTCCCTGGCCTGCCTGCTGCTCAAAATTAGTGTTTTGGGGAGGGAGAGGGCTAGCAGTCAACACTGTAACACTGTGTAGAGCACACTGCTTACGCACTGGCACCACTTGAAGAAATGAGTTACTACAAACCATGAGAAGCTTTCCAGGTCTTTTATAAACTGAGTTTCTTCACCAAAATTATTACATTGCTCTTAGATTCTGCAGGATGCGAGAGTACTTGTTTTGGTACTACTGAATAAAACATTCCCTACAACCCCCAGAAAGCAGACTACTTGTCTCCCATGTCAAATCTAACAGGACCTAATACTTCTGACTAAAGAAATACTGTCATTTGAAAGCTGTCTCATATTCCAACCAATAACCTGCTAATTGGCTGGTAAGGCAAAAATGCGGTGAGAAGACCATGAGTGTATCAGATGCTTGATGTACCCATGCTGTAGGACTTTTATTGTAGAAGTCAACTTACACGCAGCTTCTCAGCACAGAAAAATCAATACTGGAGAGTAACTGATTGTTTTTACAGGCCTGCTGAAGCTGAGAGCCATTTAGAGGCCTCACTATGGCATGTGCTCTTTCCTTGTGTTCTTTCAAGTGATCTGATAGAGTAATTAATCCTTGAAGTGCCCCAAGAGGCAAACCTACTTAATTGCGCTTCTGTTTAGCCTAAATTCCCAGAGTGCAGAGGGCCTGGTGTTGATTCTGTTTGGTCAAAATGTTTCCTTAAAGTATGTTCCTCGAGTCTTTTTTACCTCCACTATTAAAAGAGAGCAATCAATCTGTCAAATTCAACCTAATATAGAGTGTCCTTAGTGATTGAGGTTATGATAGGTGTGAGTGAAGGAGAAAACTGCTGATGAATCTCAGTGTTCTTCTGAGGTGCTAGATCGGCACTTAAGGGTCTTAAGCTAGTGTTGCGTAAGTTTCCCTTTCAGAAAGGAATAGTCTTTCCAGAGGCCAGAAAGTCAGTTCCAAGCATGATATGTGCCTTCCAAGTAAAGCTGAATTGGCATGGAAATGCAAGGACGACATGTAGTAATCTCTAACTGAAGCAAATGCCCTGTTAGTTCTTCCCATGTTGTCTATGAAGTTCGGAGTACAGTCAAACTTTGCTTCCATGTAGTGCAGCTTGCGCGAGGGATGTCCTGTGACTGCTGTGTGGAAAGTCGTTCCACTGATGTAATCCTCAAAGTACCTGGTGGCTTAACTTCTGTGCCTCTCAAGGATGACTATGTAACGGTGATTTAGTGTACAACATGTATTTGCTAATACCGAGCTATTTCTGCCCTGTGTGAAAGTGGGTGATGACAAAAACCATGATGTGTCCTTCCTATCTGCTTTGGAGTGTTTTGTTTAACAGAAGTGACAACCAAGCATAGACTTAGCATGTCCTATTTTTATGTTGAGAATACAAGGCATTTGCTTTGGGAATAGCACTTGGTTTTTAACAAATGTCTTGCTGAGGTGGGATCCATGTCATGAGTATGGTTAGGAAGTGCTGATTGCTTCTCTCTTCCTGTGCTGAGTGTAGCTTGTGATCAATGCCTCTTCTTCACTTAGCAATTTCACGCTCTAGTGATTCCTTTAGACTTCTGTAGAAATGCACAAATTAGGCAACAATTTCTTAACCAGCATGTTATGGATATTTTTGGATGAGCCGAAGTTTATGTAACTGAACTGTCAAAATAACAATAAAATCCCAGTGTTAGTCCTAAAGAAGGCTAAATGAAGTCTAAACCTTAGTTTGACTGAACTCTGTGCTTACTAATGACCCTGCAGTTGCAGAGTGCAAGAGTCTTTCCTTTCTCTGGATAATAAGCAGAGGTGTTTATATTTTTATAATTAACATTATGGCTGAATGGAGTGCTTGATGTGCTGTATTACTGGAAGTTCTTTTTTGTGGAAACGGGTGTTTTGATGTCCTAAAATCTTTTCCTTTTAATTGTATCTTATCACCAATTGACTTTATTCTATGCTGTGATAAAGACAAGAGAAAGCTATGGCCATCGTTCCAGGGGTTTGACTTTCATTATCAAAGTTAATGACACCATGAGGTGTGGAGTTCTCAAAATTCAGAATCTCGTGGAATTTAGTCTTGTATTTCTTGTGGTGCTTGTTTTCCATGATCTAGTAGGGATGGCATGAATCCCAGAAAACTTGCTGCTCCGCCTTGTGTCTTACCCACACCTCCACCTGCTGGCTGCATCCCTGTTTTACTGCCTGTGGCTCTGTGATAATTTACCACAAGACACATCTCCTGCCTTGAGAACTGCTCTGAAATTTAAGTGCTTGAGAGGATGGAGTAGTTGGGAACTTTTGGAAACCCTTGTCCTAGAAAATGCAAAAGCTGCAGTTGTTAATAGGGCTCTCAGGAGATAGGAATTTTCGCACCCTTCCTCTGCTTACTTCTCCACTGGCAGCAAGTGGAAGTCAAGTTCTGTGCTGTCCTAAATACCGTGTCTTTATCTAGTGGAGAACAAATACTCCTCCTCTCTAGAGCTTGCTTCTGGCCATCTCTATAGTAGGCCATAGAGGGATATCCACTGGTTCTGAACCAATGGAGAGCGTTGGGTCATCAGGGCCAGTGGGAAGGAGAACATGGGAAGTGAGTGGACCTGGAGAGGCAGAAGTAAGGTAGGGATGATAGAATGCATGTAGAGAGCATATGCTATATTGTCTGTTTGTCTCTGTTTTTCTGTGTTATGTCTTTCATTAGTGTGTACTTTTTATCTAGGTATGTGGGTACATGTCTTCTTGCCTAAACTCTGCTGGCTTGCTTTTAGCAGCAGGAATATGGGCAGTACAAATGCCAGTTTGATAAATGTTAAGTAATTAATCAGTAGTCTGCCTTCTTCCTGTGCCCACAAGTTCCTGATCCAGCTTGTTTCTTTCTGTCCAAAATGTTTCAAAAGTTTCTGAAGAACTTGTCCAGTGTCTATAGTAACTTGTGCATTGTATCTGGGCGAGTGTCTTCAGGTGCACTTGTGTAGTTGCCATCTCACTCAAGCCTATTGCCGATGGGTGAAATGGTCTTTGTAAATGGCTTTTCCTTAGACTTTCCTGGGCTGACAGTTGCTTAGTAAGACAAATTGTTTACAGCTACAAGGAGTTTCTCCTGCAACAGGAGCTACCAGGTGCAAATGTCTGAGGTACAGGCTACAGAAAAAGTGAAATAGTAGACAGTTTTGAGCTGATGTTCTGCAGTTTGCACCTCTTAGAGGCATGTTATATGGCAGATTTTTAATAGGAGCGATTTTCTACTCACTGAGCCTGGTTTAACACTTAGCTAATTTTAGTAGTCCAGCTATGGTACAAACTGTGTTTGAGACTAATGTTGAAAGACCGTAATTTTCTTTGACCTGTTCACCCTGTCAGTGGCATTTGCTGTTATTCCAGACTACCTCTATTTTCTTATCCTTCTGACTGAAAAAGAAAGAATATCTTTGCAAAAAGCCAAAACCTGAACTATACATGCAATTATTTCCACAGTGCTGAACAGGAGCACTAGGACTGTGCTTCCGAAACACTGCAGGAGACTGGCAGGCAGTGCCTTGCAAAAGCATGTTGCTTCCCTTCTCATCTCCACAGCTTCAGTGTTAAGCATAAAAGCAGTGAAGGTAGAGTATGTCTGACTGTGTCCTCCCACACTGCCTTGTTTTTTATGTTGACTGCATCCTGTATGACTGTTTCTTTTAGGGAATCCAGGTTTTGATTATTTAATTATTTTATTTCATTTCATTTTTTTCTTTTATTTTTTCCTTTTTCAAGCAGTCAGTTATCAAATCAGCATGAGTAAAGTCGCATTAAAACTTAAAATTAGCCTGGGAATTTCCTGCCCCAAAAGACAAAATGTACAGACAAGAATGGATGCTATCCGTGAGCTAGCAAAGACTGGCTCACAGAGCAGCTGTATGCAGGGCTGTTAGCTCTCAGATCTGCTGCTGTAGATGAAGTCTTTCCTTGCTGCAGGGTAAGGAGAAGGGAAGAACAACAGCAAGCAGAGGCTGTGTGTTATAGGAGGGGAATTAACATATGCAAAGACATGCCCATTTGGCATTACTCTGCCTTAATCTCTGAGATGGAGTGGAAGTTGGGGGAAAAAGGATTGTGATCTCTTCTCTGCTCTTTTCTAATTTATGAACCTTCCCTCTTAAATCTTGTAATGCTCAGTGTGGAGCAGTAGTGATGTTGAAGCAGACTTCTGAGTGCAGACCATTGGTACTGCTGATGAGGCTGGATGGCAGCAAAGGAAGGAAAACCTGAGCATGCTTCAGAAAGGAGGAAGGTCACAGAATCATAGAACTGTTTAGGTTGGAAAAGACTTTTAAGATCAGAGCCCAGCCGTTAACTCAGCACTGCCAAGTCCACCACTAAACCATGTCCATGAGCACCACATCTACATGTCTTATTTTAAATACCTCTAGGGAGGGGCCCAGGGCTGAACGCACTGTTTGAGGTGAAGCCTCACCAATGCTGAGTACAGGGGGATGCTCGCTGCCTTGGCCCTGCTGGCCACACTATTTCTGATACAGGCCAGGATGCTCTCGGCTACCTTGGCACAAGTTGACTCATGTTCAGCAGCTATCAGTCAGGACCCCCAGGTCTTTTCCCACCAAGCAGCTTTCCAGCCACTCTTCCCTAAGCCTGTAGCATTGCAAGGGGGTTGCTGTGGCCCAAGTGCAGGATCTGACACTGAGCCCTCTTAAACCTCATATGCCTGGCCTCAGCCCATTGATCCAGCCTGTCCACATCCCTCTGTAGAGCCTTCCTGCCTTCAAGCAGATCAACTCTCCCGCCCAACTTGGTGTCATCAGCAAACATACTGAGGGTGCACTTGATCCCTCATCCAGACTACTGATAAACAAGACATTAAACAGAACTGTTCTGGGGAACACCACTGGTGGCTGGCTGTGGTCATCAGCAGCCCTGCAGTTAGCTCACCATTGCTGTGCAGGATGTATTTCTTGCTTGAGGTCAGCTGGGGATGCCTCTGCTGCTGGCTGCAAAAATAGTATTTGGAGAGAGATGTTGCTTTTGACTGTCTGTTTTATGCAGTGTCTTGCAGTGCTGTGCAAGGCTCAGGCACAATGTGCTGGTGTTGCACCTCTATCATGCGAGTTGTCTGGACCTGGCCTGGCAGTCAGGTTCTGTCCCACCTGGGATGCTGTTGCGGTTTAAACTCAGTTTCTACCTCCCCTCCCTCTTTCTTTCCTCCCCCCACCCCTTTCTCCCTGCTCCCGGAGGGATGGGGAGGAGAATCAAAGGAATGTAACTCCCATGGGTTGAGACAAAAACAGTGTAGTAACTAAGGTATAACACAAACCACTACTGCTGCCATCAATAATATTAATGATGGAGAAGATAACAAGGGAAGAGAGTACGATACCACCCGCCGAAAACGAGCCCAACCAGGAAGTATCTGTCCTTCTGGGTAACTCCCCATTACCTCCCCAGGCATGGCGTGCTGTGGCATGGAATACCTCTTTGGTCAGTTTGGATCAGGTGTCCTGTCCCTGCTTCCTCTCTGCCTCCCATCCTCCCTGGCAGAGCATGAGACTCACGAAGTCCTTGGTCAGAATAAACATTACTTAGTGACAACTAAAAACATCAGTGTTATCAGCACTGTTCCCAAGCTGAAAGTTAAAACACAGAACTGCATCAACTACTAAGAAGGAGACAAAATTGACTGCTACTGCTGAACCCAGGACAGATGCTGAGAACAGGACCAGGAGCACAGGGGCAGGCCAGCCCTGGGAATATTCCTGGGCACTGGCCAAAGCCAGACTGAGATGTGGGCTCAGCTAAGCCAGAGTCATGGCCAGGCAGGGCTGTGGGGAGCTGGGGATGGGCCCTGCTGTGGCATTGCTGGGGCAGGGGCTGGTGGCCGTGGTGGGCTTACATGAGGTCCTGAGCCAGGCCTCTCAGCCCTAGTACTCAAGTGAGTCTGACTTTGGGACTGGCTCACCTGTAAGCAAAGCTCATTTTAAGATACATTCTTCTAAAAGCCTTTAATCCTGGGCATTTCTTAAAGGTTTCAGGGGCAAATGTGGGAGTTTTCGCCTTGTGGGGAGAGCTACCGGTCTGGAAATTAGGCTTTAATGTAGGGGTGTGAGTTATGCTAACGTGTGTGTCAGAGACAGAGTGAAGATGTGGCTGCAGACCCGGCTGTGTTCTCATAACCAGAGTGGCCACATGGACCATGATAAGGTGTGTGTCAAACCGTTAACTTGGTTTTTATGTGAAGACTCATTTTTGAGGCACCTTTATTCAGCTGTGAAAACCATTTAAATGTCAACTTCTTGAGCAACATTTCTTATCTTAATTTCCTTATGTTACAGTAGTTTGATATGCTGAAAGATTATGCTTGCTGCAGACACTAGGTGCTGAGGATGAAATAGCCATAGAAGGCAGATCAGAGAAGGGAGAGGAGGGGCAGGTTAAACCCAGACCCATGAACACTCTGTGTAGGGACTGCAGTCCTGTTGGAAGCTTGGGGCTGGCTGGAAGTGTCAGAAGGAGGAAAGATGGTACGAGCCTGAGTAGTTTCTTACCCATTATTGCTACGGAAGTTGGCAGTTCAAACCCCTTTCCTATCACTTTGTCATGGAAGTGCAGTGTCAGATAACACGCGATGAAAGGAAATACAGGAGCTGATGACTTTTCTGATTGTGTCTTCATAATGTTCAGAGTACTGCCTGCCCTGCGAAGGCTTCTGCAAAAATTCATGAAGCTAAGGGAAAAATGATTAAACTCATTGGATAATAGTTTCTTTGCAGCAATGTAAGCAAGTCTTGGCTGCTGTTGTGTTAATGGTTGCCTTAAAACTATCAGCAGCCTAATGGCAACTGTGAAAACAGAAACTTGTGCTGCTCCATTCTATTCATCTCCAAAAAGATACATTTCCAATCCTAATGATCCATTTAACTGCCATTATTAAGCACACCTCAAGAAAAGTTATATGCAGTTAAAAAAGGAGAAGCCTGTTAATGTAATACTGAGGCTGTGTGATTCAAGACAGTAAAGCAATTGGAGGACAGATTTTTAAAAGTGAGGTTAGTTTTAATTTGACTCTCGCATGATCTTATTCTTCCCGTTTCCCAGATAAATATTTATATTGCTTTAATTCTGAAGCACAGTCAGTCTCAAGTGCTCAAAGGTTAATGAACAAAGCTTCAGAACTAAAGGCTAGCTAAGTATTTCCTCCACTAAGTATTTCCATTTGTCAGAAATGGAAACAATCACTTTATGACTTCCTGACGTCACACACATACTTCATGGCAAGATCCTACTACAAGGTTGTTGGACTCATTCATTTAGTTTAACTGCAGGATTAGCTTCAGTTGTTATCTGTAATTCCTGTTTCCTAAATATGACTCTCTTCACTTGTTTCAAGAACAGACTTACTTGTGAACTGTAAACTTCTGTAAGCCCTGGGTAGCAGTCTTCTAGTGTACGAATGAGTTTGGTGTTCAGCTGTCATGTTTCTTCTGTGCGCAAGCGAGCCTGCTCTACACCTGGATAACCTGGGCTCCCAGACCTGCACTTTAAGCAGTGTGCATCACTGTGTTCATAGGCACTTTGGTCCCAGATGTCCGTTGCTAGGACTGTTGGTGTCTTATTCCTGTAGTTTCTTTGCTGCAGTAAACTGAGCTGCTCTTGATTTCCTGATGAATTGTGGGGCCTTGTCTGTCCCTGGGGCATGTTTTGAGGGGGAAGGGAGGAAGATATTGTGGGAAAGCATCAAATTACTGAAATTGCTTTAGGGCTGCAATGGAAGGGTAGAAGATCAAATCATCAAAAGGTGGAAGAGTACCAGCCCACAAGAAAGCGGTGGTGGGGTTTTTGCCTGTAGCTCCAAATAGACCAGGGTGGCTGGGAGTGGAGCTCTTGACTGCATAGTGGACTACTTGTGTGGGTAGAAGCTCATTAGCAGCAATCCATGAGTAAAGGCCCAGGCTGACTTGCTACTAAACAAAGTGCTAAAAGAAGACCAGAGTACCTTCTTATGAATAATAATAAAAGAAAAGAAAAAAATCAAACAAGACAGATACCATTGCCTTGGCTGCTAGAGCAATGTGAAGATGCTTTGATGTAGAGCTTTGGCCCAGTGCTCAAAACAGCTCTTATCACCTGAACTAGATTGCCAGGTTGAACATGTGTACAGCATAAGCCACCAAGCTCTGTTTACCAAGGGATTAGTAACTTTAATTTACGCTCTTGGCTTGTTCCTTTGAATTCTCTTTGTAGATTGGAAGCTCAACCAGCTGTTATTTCTCCTGTGGCGTTACCCGAAATATTTCAGGATTTCATGTGAATGTTCCCTGTTTGAGCCCATACATTATGGATTCTCTTCAGTTATAAAAAAACAGTTCTTTTTTTCTGTGTGTACTTTTTGTTTATTTGTTAAGAACAACAATATGAAGGGACCTAAAAGTTAATCTGCTTTCCTTACTGTCTTTTTGTAAGTAGTGATCCAGAGCTACATCTGAAACCACAGCAGGAAATGAGTTCTGGTCTGCATAGAAACTAGGTGAAATATATATACTAATTTTTCTAATTAAGTGCTTAATTGTTTAATTCCTTTGGATTGGAAAATAGTTTTGCAAGTTTGTGTATTTCAGTTTTGAATATTTTTGTTTTATAAAGAATCTTGTGACTTGGCTTGTCTTTATTCAGTGGTACATGCCAAAGGCATTATATGAAGAATCTCCATCACTTTAAAGTGGAATGCATGTAAAAGTACTCTTGGCACAGCTCATCTCCAGCTTACAGCTGTAGGTAATTGGGATTTTAAAGGAATATTGGATATGTTAACTTTTGGTGGGTGTCAGTGGATTCTGCCATGTCCTTTTAAGTCTCTATCCCACAGACCAGTTAAAAAGCTTGTGTTAGACTCTTTCTTGGTCATAAAATGCTCTCTGGATTCCTGTATTCTGCTGTGCTTAAATGACCAGGCAATGGCTGCTGCGCCTGTTCCATATTCAGTAGACTTTATCGTGTGAAGTTGTTAGGAAGGTAGCACTGCTTATTATGAATGTAGGATTTATTAGGGTCCTGACTCCCATTTTCAGCACCAAATGTGCAGAACTGGACCCTTTATGCTTTATCTAAGCTGCTTGCCTGTGGGAGGAATATGGGTACAGTGTGCTTCACACATATATTCTACAAGCTGTGAAGATGGTTTTGAGGGGATTACTCAGTCCTCTCTTACAAACCATCTGGGTTTGAAAGAATCTGAGGATTCAAAGTAGCTATTTGGTAGCTTTGGGCAATAATGAAGAAGTGGGATCCTTAAACAAGGTCTGGATGTATCTACTTTAGAAACATCTCAATGTTCTTCTCTATTTTCAGAAGATACTTCTTTTTCCCTCAGTCCTTTAGGTTGTTTTTGAGCTAGTAGATAGAGACCTCTTAAATGGTGTCCAATGTCTCTGTTACAGAAGGTAGTCAGACATTTCTTAAAACTGTTGCTCTGACAGTGAAGCTCAGTAAACAGGGTCATGCAGGGGCAGAAAATGCAGTTGCTGCTGTTCCTGGTGGAATTTGTAATGTCTAACCATGTGCTCATTACGGAGATGCCCTGAACCTCAAACTCTGCTTTCACTGGCCATTTGAGTGATTAAGAAGGCTAGCACCAAGTGAAGACCAGTGGGAAGGAGCAGATGACACCACCTTGAGCTGACTGGTATGACTCTGTGCCAGACAGTGCCTATTCTGAGCTAGGTTGGGAAGGCTTTGGCTTGGTTTGCTGGAGCAAAGCTTGACTTTGGAGATTGCATGTACATGCAGGCTGTCTCCCCTTAGTTGGAAGAAAAAGTCAATTCAGGAGGTTGGATTCAGGCCAATTACTCCATGAGAAAGTTCTCATACTGCTCCTGTAGTTTGGCATGCTCACTCTCCCTGACCAGCTCTTGGAGCAACTCTAGTATTTCTTTAGCATTTGAGGGTGTCAGACTACTCATCTAAACTTTAAATTTGAAATTGGGTATTCTATTATTATCTGTAGCCTGAAGTGATTTTCAGAATCCACCTGTCACTTTGATTATACTGACTCTTTTCTTGTTTAGCTTCCTTGTCTGTTGATAAGAGAAAATAATAAATAAATGTGCATTCTGTGCAGCTTGTGGCTAATGTGGTATGCTAATGTGTTTTTAGAATGCCAAAAAAAAAAGAGCATTTTAAAGAAACCTAGTAGCATAGGTTGGACAAAGAGCAATCGCATGCAGTTGTGATGCTGCATAGGAAGTCTTCTAAAGCTCAAGCCTTTAATTTTGGTGAGAAAAAAGGTTTGGGGGCTGCCTGAGCACTGATTCACCACTACCAGTTTTAAGAGGGTCCTTTTCTAATGCAGAAAGTCTTCTGAGCTGGTGCTTCAAGGTACTTAAAAGCTGAGTGTTTATGGGCATAAACACTTTTTCCAAGCTCAGAAAGGCTTGCTGGACCATCAAGATACAAATCCTGAAAGCTGCTTCTCTGAACAGTGCTAGGTTGGACTGCCACTAGAGAAGGGTTGGTTGTATTTTAAAGGCACCAAGTGTATTTGTTTCTATTTTGAAGCTAAAATGGAAAACTGAAAGTGGTTTGCAGAAAATCGGTATGCGTGCGTCTTCTGCCGTGCTAAGTTGTGGAACACTAGCTTGAAATTGGCTGGGAGATAATGATGTTGTAGCATGATAGTAACTGTAGAATTTAACTGCCTCTATTCACAAAACTTAGACCCCCTGAGTATCTTCATCGAGGGAAAGGCCTTCATCCTTTATTCGATGGTAGTAAATCTACACAGGTAAGCTGTTGTAGCATCCTGTATATTCTTAGTAAGCGAAGAGCTATATCTAGGCACCTGAGAATCAAGACATGAATTACAGGAAACCTGTGTTTCCTTAGTTCTAGTGCTCTGTAACTTGTGTCATTGTTTCTGCTCTGTGTAAGAGCATACATGAGGAATCCAACCACGAATGTGGTAGGTAGCCCTCTTTTTGAGTGCCTTCTGTGTTGATCTCCAACAGGCAAGACATAAATCTGCTACTCATAGCAGATCATAGCACCATCTTTTTTTTTTGTCTTTTTAATTTTTTTGGAGATGGTGTTCACTTTGAAGTGGATGTTGTCCTAAAGAAACTTTGTAGTTAGTAATAAGTCAGACTTTGATGTGAAACTTATTTTCAAGCTACTAGTCATTCCAGAACCTACTCTGTTGGTGTGCCATTTCCTTAGCAAAGGGTGTCACTGACAGCGTGTGCCACTGTGTAAAATAACGAACAAAAGAACAAACCAGTCCACCTCAAAATACACCTCCAGACCACGGTGGCCCTGTATGTTATCCTGGGAGCTAGGTGATCACTTGTTCCTATCTACAAGAAGTCTTGTGAAAGTCGACTCTTTCGGGATGTATTGGATATGGTTTGTGCTGTAGGCTATTTTGATGACTGAAATCCTTTAAAGAGGGGAAACACCAGAGATACAGAACAGGAGCAGCATGGAGCTTTGTCTCTTATCTTTTTTTCCCAGGGAGGGATAGGGAGTGCCTTACTTTGATCTTGTTCCCTTCCTTCCACCTGCTTCTGCATGCATGTTCATGCAGTTTCATGTCTGACAACTTGATTATAGTCTCTGCTGTTCCTGGAATATCTCCCATTTGAGAAAATCTGTAGGTGGAAATAGAAACAGGCCTGTGGGAATATGGAAGAGTAGAGATTGTGGAAGTTTTCCTCATGAACATGTTTTGTCCAGGCTGATCTCTTGCAAGGGGCTCAAATCTTAAACTTTGGATGTTTGTAGGTAGCCAGTTAAAAATGATTGTTTAACACAATATTATACTTTGAATTCAAAGTTCCTTTGAGCTGGCTGTTCTGTGTTACAGACCGACTAAAGATGTGCAGGAGTGCTTCTGGATTAATTTTGATGGTGTCAGTGCTGTACTGTGACTGTGAGATCAGTCTGGATGGGGCTTTTTGTCCCTAGAATGGAAGTAGGCTGCTGAAAAGATTTGGTTTGTATGCAGGTGTTCTGCATGATTTGGTCATCTGAGAAGGAGCTCCACTGAAGGACTTTATTTTGGATTCCTTGGAGTTAGTTCCTTATCTGTGGTTATGGGATAATGATATGTTTCTTACACATAATGCACTGTCACCCAAAGACTCTGGATTTGAATGTATATGCTAAGTACAGTGTGTCAGTGAGAGCACTGCTGTCCTTTACATATTACCACTTTAAGATGTAATGTTTAACTGCTTGAAATTTTCTTTTCCTGCATGTCCAATCCTCTCTTTGATTTCAAAGATAATGTGAGAAGAATGCAAAATAGTCAGCTCTTTGACTAAGGTGTGATAATGAGAAAAAACTAATTTATACTCAGATTGTATTACTTCCTTTTCTACTTCTTTCTACTTGGAAGTAGAAAATTTCTACAAAAACAGACTACAGAACTATATTGAGTAAATAGATTAGAACCTGTCCAAGTTAAACATTTAACTTGAGGCAGGCTAGGGTTGGGGTTTTTTTGGTTTTGGGTTTGATTTTTTGGTTTTTTTTTTCAGTAAATTACGTTTATTTACTGGTTGATAGTGCCCATCTTTAGAACTTTTGATGTGTTTCATTTGGTTTGGTATGAAAAGGTTGGTCTTAAAATACAGTGTAACAGATGGAAAAATGAAATTACATTAATTGTGATTTGTATCATGTCTCTTTTGGCAGAGCAGTGTAACACAATCAGCCAGGCTTTAAGACAGTCTGTCGTTAGTCTCATGTCCTGACTCAACCTTTGCTAAGGTATACTAGTTAGCTTTATCTAGATCTCAAGAAGGCATTGGCTTCAGCTCTCCTGGACCAGGATAATGCTCTGTGTTGCCTTCAGGATCAAAAATAACAGCAGTGAACTTCAGCTATTACAGGAGGGTACAGGTCTTCTGTGCAGATAAGTGATACCATTAGTAAGATTTATCTGCCTTAAGATAGACAGACCTCTGTGCTATAATTGCTTGATGCTTCCTTTAGTCTCCTGTTGTTTACTGTAGATGGGTAACAGACATAGAAAATCCCAACTTGTGAGTTCTGCGCTTTGGTAAAAAATAAAAACAGGTCATTTTTGTATCTTTGCTTTAAAATGTTGCCCAACAGAAACAGTTCTGGTCAGATGAAGGTTTCATTCTGGAAGATGGCAGCTCTTGAGTTAGAAAGTTGAGTTGTATGACTGTTTCCATACTAAGCAACTTCATGTGCATGTGATCAGCGTGTTTGTTTGAGAGCAGGGAAGATGGGGAAAGGAAAACACTAACTGCCAAGTACTTACAAGATGCAAGATAGTGATAGGAAAGTGAAACTCACAGGAATGAGCTGCTGAACTCTGAAACCGGATAAATCCTTGAATGCTTCCTTGAAAGTCTTCTAAAAGCTAGAAACTAGCCAGTGTTGTCCAGAAGGAGAAAACCCATGCTGTTACAGCCTCACCTGATGCTTGCTCAAGCTGGTGTGGCTTCTTGCTGTAAATATATTATTAGCTGTGTTCAAGATAATGAAATTCTGAATCCATATTACACAAATCTTGGGATAATTTAGACAAAGTTGATCCCTTTCAGCTCTTAACTTCTCTTGCCAGCAGCTTCTGAATGATGCCAGTGAACTTATGATCAAAATAACTTCGGTTGTTGCAGGAGCTTTTGTCAGACCAAGCAACTTAAAATTAGAGCCCTTCTGTGATAGACACTTAGTTACAAACACAAATGAGAGATAGTACTGCTTGAAAAATGGGGTGCTGAGGTGTCCAGTGATGGTGATTGTAATGCACCCAAGTGAGCTGGTGTGGGATCCGTCCATGCTAAAGATGAGGGCCATTTTGGACCCAGAAAAGGTTCTGGGTGGCAGAAGTTTTGACTAATAATATTTTGCTTGTGAACACAAAGGTGGCTTTCTAGGAATTCAAGACCTTGCCTTTTATGAGCTTGCAGAGGCAGGAGTGTCAGCTCACTGGACACCCTCTCAAGACTCTCTAGTAAAGCTTTGCAGATTGTCTGTTAAGAGAGACTTTCAATTGCAGTAAATATAAATGTTGAAATGCTTTAAGAAATGGCATTGTCAAAACAACTTCTAACTACAGTATTTTTGTGATGCTATTCCGTGTTTTCTGGGGCCTGGAAAACATGTTTAAGCTTCTATTCTGATGCTTCATTGCAGAAGAGCTCTGTGGAGCCTCAGGGCTCCATGTAAGTCGTGTTTTGCTGGCTGAGCTTGCAGCAGGTGGGATTGAGGCTGTCAAAACACTGCTTTGCTCTAAAACCAAATGGCATGATTTTCCTCTGGTGAAACTCAGAAGTTAAACTGTACCACTTGAAGGCCTTGAAGAGAAGACTGCTGTCATGGGAGGTGGTAGGGGAGACAGAGGCATATTTTTGTCAAAATGTGAACACCTGTCTCTGGACACATATCAAAACAAGGCCCTTACATTAATGGTGAGTAGGCAGAGAGGCTACTGTAGTGGGCAGATGTGGATTTTAGCAGAAGAAAATAAGATGCAGCTGTATGCCCTGCCAGAAACTTTCTCCTCTAACATGGCAAATCTTGTGCTGTTTGTTGAACCAGACTTCAGTTCTGCTTGGTTGTCTGTGTTTGTCGTGACGATCAAAGAACGATCTGGAGGTAGATGCAAAGTAAAGTGTCTGAGATTGTTTCAGAGTTTTAAGTGTGACAATTTTTTTACTGAAGACCATAAAGTATGTTGAAATTTGACTTGCTAACCAATTCATCCTTTTAAGTAAGACTTATGCTCTGCTGGTTTCCCTGGTTGGAATTCAGAAAGTGAGGAATTAATGTCTGACTTCAATCCTAGCCCTCCTGACTTAAGTTCTACACTTAATCACTTTTTTAAGATGCAAACCAGCTTATTTCATGAGTCAGTGGTTTCTTAGCATAGTGCAGGTGATATTTTCACATTTTTGCCCCTTTTAATGAACTTGAGCATCTTTTAGCATGGGACCTGGCATGATCTTAAACCTCAGGATTGGAGCCTTGGGAAAGTTACTAGTATAACCTTGATTCTTTTGATGCCAGCTTTTCTAGGAGGAACTGCATGGAGGCTGCTGAGACTTAGCTTAAAAATATTGGAACTAGCGGAGGGCTGTTTTGTGTCTCTTCATAATAGCTGGCCCTGACAGTTTAACAGAGCTTATTGACCATCTGCTTTGTCTAGTTTGCCACATGGCAGAGTAACATCTAAGCCAAAATGCTGGCTGCACACTGTATTAATTAAACGACTTGCTTGTGAACACTACGAAGGTATGAAATTGATTGATGTTGTACATTTAACTTGAAGAATTTTATCCTTTCCTTTGCTGCAGTTCTTTGGCTCTGCCACATATTGAGTTGTATATCGAGCCAAAGAACATAAGAAAGGTGGTGAGAAGGGAGCTGCTCAACTGTGTATTAGAGTCCCTATTTATCTCCTTGCCCTCTGTCTTCTGTTACCCATTCTCAACAGATGGGATCCAGAGTATATTACAGTTTTGTCCCCCTGCTGCTACTTCTGACCACTGCTCCTTGCCTCTCACAAAGCTGGCAAAAGCAACAGCTGTGTCATAATTCCTCTGTTTGAAGGGAGGGAGAAACATAGCAAGGGGAGGGGCAAGAGATTGAAAGACTGGACATCTTGCTTGCAAAGGACTAGAGAGAGACATTGTTCATGTCTCTTTTTCAAGAGCCAATTTCTCTTCTGAGAACAGCTTTCACATTCTTCAGGGTTCGTGTTCCTGGAAATACAAGGCATCTTTCTCCAAGGTGAGAGCAGAGGTTGAGAGCTTTAAGCAATTAGCATTGGTTGTGTCTGCATATCTCTAGCTGGAGGAGCCTGGCTGTGGGCTGCTTCTTAGTGTGACTAATTCTGCTCAAAGGCACAGCCCCCTGGGAAAGCAGTTTTTAAATCCAGACTGTGCTGGATTCAGAGACATAAAACATGTTATCTGACAGGGATGTGGCAAGACTTTGGCAATATCCAACAGCTGACTGCTTGATGAAGGGACATGCTGTAGGTAGCATCTCTGCAGCTAGAAGCTGAATCCTGTTGAGCTTGTTATAATGAACAGATGGCTTGTTAATATGCTGTGCTGTGCTGCAACAAGCTGTGCTTCTTCAAGGCCTTGCTACCTACACTTTAGTTGCAGAAATCTGCGTACAGATTCTTTTTCTTCTGGTAACTTTCTGTAACAACAGGTAACTGTTCATACGTATGTGTATGTAGCTGCATATTTGTGGTCTGCTAACATGCTTCTGAAGGGTTAGTGTCTGTATATGTATACAGTGTGTATATAGTACACTGTTGGATGGTGTAACATGACATAGTATTGCAACTCAGTAGAACATAAATCTGAATGCAGCTTCTATTTGGCTGTATTTTAAATATACCTATGCTGCTGGAAATGGTTTGCCTAGTAAGTAAATAACTTCAGGAGAATACTGAAAGACAGCTGTACTCATTTGGGTTCTTTGAGAAGCTGCCTAGTCTGCTGCAGACAAAGCCCGTTCTAACACCTCCTTGTTTTGGCCTCTGAAAGCTCAGTGCTAACTAGAAGCATTGCTCTGGTTGTGTTCTGGACTTCCAGGAGTTGCAGAGGATCTCTGATTTACATCGAAGTGCTTTGGATCCCAGGTAGTCCTGGGGTGTGGTGTCCTGCAGAACCAGGACACTGTTTAAGAAATGACATCTTGAGTACCCGTGCAAGTTCTCTTCTTTCTGGGAAGCTTTGGTATTCCTGAAGATGGCTCCTTCTGGCATTTAAGGGACACTTGAGAAAATTACACTTCCCTTAAAATCTTCTCCTTCTCACTTCCCCCCACCCTCCCCACCCCCCTTCTTTTTTCTCCTACTTTGTTAATTAACGTATTTAAGAATAGTCTGTCACTCTTTTGTTAACTTGAAAAGGTGAGGATTATAGCCCTTCTGCTTGGGCTCCAACTCAGTAATAAATGAAGGGCTAGGCTTGATACAGCTTTTAAATGTAGTCCTTGCCTGGAGCTGTATTTCAGTCATAAGAAACAGTTTAAGCAGCTGTTTTCTTTAGCATGTATATGGGAGTTGTGTTGCTGAGGAGGGGGAAAAGCTGTTCATCTTTTGGCAGCCTGTTGGGGTTCTTTCCCCTTAGTTCAGACCAATTGCAGTTTCTGTCTTGACTTACAATCAGAGTCACTTGTCAGTCTGTAAGTTCATATCATTCAGGGGCCCTCATCAGCCCATGCTCTGTTTGCCTGCATCATCTTTCAGCTACAGTGATTTGTGAGGGCTTGCAGCTGTTGCATGAGCATCTGGAACTTTCAAGGTTGTGCTGGGAAATATTGCCTGTTTGTTTATCTAGGGAGCATAAGGACACCTGAGTGCTTTGGCCCCATTTTGTTTCGGGCTTGCTAGAACTGTCATGATCATGTAGCCCATCACGGATTTTCATTATCCGATGTAGAAAGGTCTGCCACATGCTTTCTGCCAGTAAGACAGCATGTCCTGGAAGATAATGGGCTCTTTGGCATTTAAAAAGTGAAGCTGTGAGTAAATTAGATGCTTCAGAATTACTTCATTTCATTATTTTTATTCTTTTTTTTTTTTTTTAATTTTTTTTTACTTTATGCCAAGCCAAAGCAACAAGTGTTTTGTCTTACATTCTGTTTTTCTCCTTCAGTATGCCTTAAATGACTCTTCAGGCTGTGGTTATGGAACCACAGAGCTTTTATTCCTTAAAAAAAAAGAAAAATATATCCTTATCATCATAACTCTTAATTCTGCTGGAATGCCACTGGCAAGAGAAACGCACGTTTTTCTTCAGCCTGTGACCACTTAAACAATGTAGATGATTAGAGATTGCTGACAAGTGCTGACTTGCAAGTTTATGTGTGAAAAATGGAGGAAAATATTTTAACATATTTATGACATTTGCTTAAGAAGATAAATCTTGAAGCAGGAGAAGGAGAACAAATTTTAGGCTGACCACGCAAAGTGAGAGTTCAGTTGAAAAAGTGCCCTGTTTAGGGATCTTGGGAGCTGAAAGAGGTCCTGATGCTGCAAGCTACCTCAGAAGGCAGGCTGGTATCTGTTCTTAAAACACTTGTTGCAGATCATCTGCAGGCTCTGTCAAATGATACTTGCTCAGTTTGCTTTTTCAAGAAGGCGTCACCATTTGTAAGGTTGGCTGGCAGTTTAGAGTGCAGTTCTTTGGCAGTGGGCAAAGGTTTGCTTCTCGGGATAGGTAAATGGGCACATAGGGGGCTTTGGAGTGGAATGGGTGGGAGAGTGAAGGAGGAGTTGGGACTCAGAAGGGTTTGATGAAAGCTTTTCTTTTACTGGTGCTTTGGACTTTGCAGTGAACCCGTCTCTTGCAATCAGTGGTCCAGTTGAAAGGATGTGCTCTTAACTTGGAAGTACAGTGCCTTTTTAGAACCTGTTTTACAGAGACTCTCAGGCAAGAGTGTGCATACTTGAAACTAAATGAATGGGAAGATGTTTTTGCCAGACTTCTTAGAGCTTTTAAATGGAAGTATCCTTGAATGAAGTCTAAAGCCTAAATTCCTTTCAAATGTGCTACATTTGGATATAATAAAAGGATTTTGGAAAAGAGTTGGTAAAACTGGTAATTAGATGTTAACTAAAATGGGATGAGATGACATACAGAACTTATGAGCATCTGTGTCAGGTAGTTAAACGGTGCTTTTGCAAGTGAGAAGGAGGGGTGATGCTGCAAGACAGAAATCCCAGTTAACACACCTGCTGGGATGGGAAGAAAATGCTTCGATGTAAGAAAGAACTGAGTGCTTCCATTGAAAATCCCCATTTTGAAAGGAATTAATATGACCGTACCAATGGCAGAGAAGATAGTCCAAACTTTATGTTCAGCTTTCACCTTCTGTCACTCTCTCATTTGCTCTATCTTGCACTGATGCAAACTTTTCAGATGAGACATTTATTAAATTGTCAAGTGGTTGAGAAATGGAGCTTTCCTTGTGTATTTCGTACTGGCTTATGCTGTTCTGTTGAGAAGTGTTGGGGAAAAGCACCTTTTTCTAATTTAGCAGCTTCATCTGCATTGGCATCATGATTACTTTTCCTTATAGACTAGGCAAGGATTTCTCAGCCAGGAGAGGAGAGAACAAAGAGATATCCTGCCTTTCAAGAGAAGTGGCCATGTTTCTGTTGTACTGGGCAGCTGCATCAGTGTTGTAGTTAAAACTCTGATTTTTTGAGGGCTGTCACATTTTTTCTGAAGTTATCAAGTACTCATATGGTAAAATTATAGTAAATAACAAATTGCAACTGATGCTCAACTTCTATTTCCCAAATGAACCAAGGGAAATATTTAAATGAATGATGGGGCCACAAACCAAGCAAGGCCTGCCAAAGTGTGGTTTTTGGCCAGCATGGTATTCCTAGAAGCTGTTCTGTTCCAAGTCAGAGCCTATTTTGGTTTCTCACTGTTGGATGTTTTATGGCAGGAGATCTGAGCAAGTGCTTCCTAAACAGCTGCTTATACAAGAACTACTGTGTATGGACAGGACGGAGTCAGCACTGCAAGTATGTGACCTCTGACTAGTGTTTCAGTCACCCATTCAAGCAACAGATAAATACCAAACTAAAAATAGCAAGTTCAGGGCCCAGGATAAGTATTTCCAGTCACCTACATAATAAGCTCTTTTGAAAACTTGTTAAAACACAGGATACCAAGAAATTAATTTGCTAACCTTCCTCCAGTCCCAACCCCTAAATAGTGTGTGTGTGCATTTTTTTTTTACTCTTAGAAAAGGCCATTTAGCAGCTAATTAGGGAAGTTCTCCTCTTGATTCTTTGGGAATTACTTCCTTAGCTCTGTTTATTTTCCAAGGCGCCTGCATATGCCTCCGTTGCTGTTTATGGAGTTGCAGGCTGCATCCTGTACATAGGGAGTTACCTCCCTGCTGCTGGTTGGAGAATGCAGCCAGTGAAGTGTGACAGCCAGCCCATGCTGGCTCTAAGGGTGTGTAAGTAAAAAGACATGGCCTTATGAAAGAGCATGGCCTTCTGTAAGAACATAGCCTTCCTTCCAGCCAAGAAAATTTTGAAGGGTGTGTTGGTGACCAACAGTAGGCAGTATGTCAGCTGGGCAAGCCTAGCCTCAATTGGGTTGGCAGAGCCTGAAGTGCAATGAAACTCTAGTTCAGCTCTCCTAACACATCATTCTTTCAATAGCAGCTTTGTGGCCCTGCTAACAAGCAGAACGGAGAACTGGAAAGAGAGGATCAAGGTGGTTTCTTCTACAGAGACATCTTTAGAGTGTTTAGCTGAGGTCATCATCATCACATTCTTCCATGGTCTGTATAAACATAGAGGAATCTGACAGCAGTGGTCACGTTCATGCAGAAATATACAATGAATTTTAATGGCTGGTCAGCCTTGACTGATTAGAGAGCCCCTGACCTCCATTTGAAACTCCTGTTGCCATCACTTTTGGGTGTAGGTAGGCCAGAATCTACATAGAAACAGTTAGTTTGGGAAATTTCGATGCTTTGCTTATTACAAACTATTAACATTATAATTTGCTAGTATCAAGTAAATACATCAATTTTTTTTTAACTACTTTTTTTGTTGTATGATTTATTTGAAGTCTTGTATTGGCATAACTCTGTGGCACTAAGGCAATTTAAATGTGATGTGAAGCATCAGCCTGCAGTGCAGCAGAACACAGCAGCAGGAGGCTGGTCTGGATTTTTTATTGCTCCAATTCTGTAAATGTTTAGTTGCATAGCCATTATATATAGAGTTGTCCTCTGAAATTGGCCCTGCCTCCCCTTCCCTGAGTAACTTCTCTTCAGTGAATGGTTTGGCAGTACTTGAACCTGTCTCGCTGTGCTTTAACTTAACCTTCACTTTCCTGTCTTCCAGCTGACTTTTGACACAGTTGGCTGTTTTACTTTTCCCCCACCCCTAAATGGGGTAAAATGCCATACATGCTAACCATATTCTGATGTAGGACCTAAGCAGCTGACTTAAGTTTAGCATTTGGGCAGACTGTAGCTGTAAGGAGTTTGTCCAGAGGAAATCATGGTGTGTTGCTATTATCTTTCTGCCCTCTAGCCTTCTAATTGAAGGAAAGGCAAAACTGCAGTGGCATCTGCAAAAACAAGCAGCTGCCTCTGTGTTGTCAGTGCAGACAGGCTTGTGTTCTGGGGAAGGGTGAAGATATTTAGGGAAGCTGGGTCAGGACCCCTTCTTTGGATGTGGAGGTCCTCTCGCTATCCTCTTCCCTTTCTGCCCATAAAGGGAGCTTTCACAGGAGCTGGATTGAGGAATGATGTTCTTATTTCTGCTGGTAACCCTGATCACTCCATGCTGACAGAAGCACCCCAACTGAAGTAAGGGCACAACAGAGTTGCTTCTTTTTTGCATCAATTGTGTGGCTGCTATTTTGGTGTACTTGTGCACTATTTTATAATGAAAATTTGTGTTGTGTTGACTGCTTAAGAGGAGCTGACTCTTTGATTGGAACTTGTAATTGGAATAGCATCTGTCCACTTCATCTGCTCTAGAGTTGCATGAGAGCCAAGAGGAGAGAGGCTGATCTGTGGCTGTGCCAGCTTGAAACAAACAACAGTGGTCTACAGTGACTGAGGGAAGAGAAAGAGCCAGCTTGGGTAATGAGCTGGAAGAACTTGGCTTGAGTGGGTGCTCCTCCCCTGCTCATTGAAAATATCAGTTGCTGTTAATGGCTTTAATGAGGTTCATAACTAGAATTTTAAGTGTTTGTGTGTGCTGTTTAGTCATTGCCCTGTTAGTGTATTTTTCATTTCCATTTGAATTGTGAAGCTGCAGCTGTACCTAACTCCTGGCATGTGCATAGACATTAAGATACCCTTATACTTTCGTGGCTCCTAGTAGTTGTTTTAAATTTGTTTTGAACCATGGGGGTTTTTTAATACTAATTTCCAAGTAAGGAAGTTTGATCTGTTCTTGGCAATTGATAGCTAACACTAATACACAGGTTTAGTATCCCAGTTTGTCTAGGGTGATATCTTTATACAGAGATTGTCCTGCTTGACATCATTTTGTCCTGAATCCATTCCTCCCTCCCTCCCATCATCCAAAACCAAATATTCAAGCCTGTAACCCTCATGATTTATGCTTTCCAGGTGGCTAACTTTGCTTCCTTTCATAGTCTTTGGAAAGGAATAAATGATCCTGAATGTTCAAAACTCATAGAAGTCCCAGCCATTAAAGAGGCATTCTCACAGGATCCCTCTCCTCTGCCTGTTTTTTTGCGTTTTGGTCAAGGAAAGAAATAATTTGCTTCAGATGTGATAGTGTGTTTTATTTTGTTTCGTTTTTTTTAACTTTAGGACATCTTACTAAGTGCATAAAAAGGAACTGTATTTTTCACATTAACACTTGTGAATGGCCTATAGGAAATGTGAGTAAAAGCCCCTTTCACCCTTAGTCTCATTTTCCCTTTGACTCCTTTACTGCTGTCTGTTGGAGAGCATACTCTGGTTTGTTCGTCTAGATGAGTGTGTTACACCAGCAGGTTACTGTCACCTTTTGACAGCTGAGTTTTGCAACCCTATGTGCTTTTTTTCGGATACTTACAGTTGACAGTACTGTGTAAGCTATGTAGTTCTTCACCAGGAATAATGAATGAGATGTTGATCTAAAGCTAGAGAAGTTCTGTCTTCTCTTTTTTTTCTTTGCTTATTGGTGGTCAGAAGTGAGCTCCTTGCTTTTTGAAGCTTCAGCTCATAGGACTTAATTTTTGTGTCACTTGTTGATCAGCTGCTTGAAGTGATGTATATGGACATTCCGATATATTATTGAATATATGTCTTTATGCAGTAAGTTCTAGCCTGGACAATGCAAAAGAATCCAGTCACTGTCATATCCTTCACTCTGTTAGTGTGGTCCTTCTAGACTTTACTGACTTAATTTGAATTAAGATTATTTCTGCAAATCAGCCTCTGTATTTTGAAGTGGATGTGTTAAGAAGGGTGTGTTTGCTCCTGCTCGGGTAGGGGGAGAAAGGAGAAGGAAGAATTCCTAACCACAGTGTTTCAGTGAAGGCTGGCTAGGTGACAGGATGGGCATGTTCTTCCGATTGTTCAAGGAGCATGGTGGTATCCTTCTTATCATTTAATCCTGGGTTTTTTTTTCTCATAACGTGTCTCTCATTGGGGGCAACACACACCTAATATGTGTACTGATATGGATCTTGAGAGTGGATCTTTAGACATGGGAGCTTGAGAGTGCTCCCTGTTCCTGGGTTCAAACATGCATCTTCAACAGGTTTTCTCTTTGGGGTTTCCCTGGAGTAAGATGTGCTCTTCATAGTACAAGCTTCACTACGTATTTGCCCACTTACCTGCTAATCAGCATAGGGTGAATTGTCAGATGCAGACAGGCTTTAGCTAGCTCTTTCTTCTCTGAGCCAGAAGAGTGTGGATAAGCTTTGGTCTGGAAATCTGATGTCTGTGTTAATAAACTGTGGCACCTGAGTGTAAATGCTTTACCAATGGAGTTTATTCTTTTGGTCTGAAAGTTGCAGTAATGCAGCTATAGTTTCTGGACCACTGTCATGGTTTAAGCCCAGCCAGTAACTCAAAACAGATATGATGTGAAGCATCAGAAACGTTTGTGCACACTGGCTGAGGTCCAGCTGTACTTGCCTGTGTAGACACTATCATTGTGTGTCTGTTTTTCTTACCTAGCTTAATAACCTTTTTCCACAGCTTTGTCAGTTCTTGTAATTGCCAGGTACTGATGATTTCTAGGTAAGCTCCCCCTCTGCTTCACACCAAGGTGTGTATTCCTTCATGCAGAGCCGCTTAAGCGTTATTCTTGGCACTACTCTTGATTTAACAACTGCAAAATGCACTTCTAAAATGTCGTATTTGTCCAAGTTGAAAAAATCTGAGCTGAGGAGATTTGCAGTGGATGCCTCTCTCAACTGGAATGCCTTGGGAAGACTTTTAGGTAAGAATTCAGTTATTTCTGATGTTGAAACTAAAATCAGGAGAGGAAAAAAGTTTCTCCACATTGCATGAGAACTTTTAGCAGCTTAGTTTAAACCCTAGTATGTCTAGTCTTGGAAATTTAGGAATGAGAAGACTTGCTTTGTGTTGGAAATGCCTTTTGCCAGTTGATGAACATGTTCTCAGTTTTATCCAGGATCTCCCCTCCTCCTTCAGTTGTGCTTGTCATGTGTCCAAACTTGTTAAGTATCGGCAATAAGCTCAAAGATTCTTAGGTGAATAAGTTACCTTTATAGGGAATTAGGAGGGGCTGGACTCTTGCAGTTGGGGTGGTGAGGCACTGGAATGGGTTGCCCAGGGCAGTTGTGAATGCTCCAGCCCTGGTGGTGTTCGCGTCCAGGTTGGACAGAGCCTTGGGTGACATGATTTAGCTTGAGGTGTCCCTGTCCATGGCACGGGGGTTGGAACTAGATGATCTTAAGGCCCTTTCCAACCCGAACTATTCTGTGATTCTATGATTCTGTGACTCTTGAAGTTCATGTTGGTTGGTAGAGAGCCCTGACTATACTGCCTGGGAGCTGAGAGTTGCCTCTTTCTCTGCTTGCAGTGGTCCTTCCTCTGGCCTTTGGCTGAGGAGAAAGGGTACATAAGAAGGATGTAGAAGCAATACCTCCAAAAGGTAGAGCAGAGGTGGTAGGATTTTGCAGGAACCAAGCCATGGCAATAGAAGCTGAGGACTAAATTTTTAAAAAGAGGAGCAGATGGCAGTGGGTACTTGAGGATAAAAGTTAAACTGCCATTCCCCAGACATGAGAACTGACTTTAGGGAAGGTTCTTCCATGCTCTACCAGCCACTTCAGAGGCCCTTGCTGTGTTTGTAAAGTGTTACCTCCCTCTAGTGGTGTCTGTACAAGGTAATGAGCACAGTCCCCTGCTAGCTCCAGTGGTGAGGGTAGATCAGATGAAACAGCATCCTTGACTTTTATCCAGCTATTCATACCATGTTATGTAGATACAGATACACTAGGTGTTCCTGTGAGATATTGGGTACCTTGCATAAGCCGTTCTGCTGACAGGTGGACACTTAGTGTCTTTCCCTTTCAGGATGTTTAACTGGACCTATGTGAGGTCAGTCTCGAAGACAGGCTCAGCACAGATTTCTGTTAAACAGCCACAATGCTGCAGATAATTATGATTATTCAGGAACAGTGGGATCACTAACCCAAAATGAGTCAACAAATCTGTTAACTTTGCCTTTAATGTCTCTTCACATTTACTTAATGGACCAGAGTGTTGAAGAAAGGTACCTCTTTCACCAATCACATTGTGGTGAAAGGGGCTGCTGTTTTGGTTAGAATAGCCTTGATTCTAATACAGGCAACACAGGCTTTTCTAACTCTTAGTTGGAACCAAGACTGGATGGCATGCACTCAGGTGTGGGGCATTGCACTCTGAGTTGCCTTTGAGACTGCACATTCAACTGACTGGTTGCTAATGAGGTAAGTGTCTGATGTGGGAGAAAACAGTATGTAACTGCATGGTAAGGATTGTATTGTAGTGGGAGCAGCATCCTAAATGTGTTAACTGACTATCAGCTGCACAAACTGTTGCATGTGTTGCTTGAACCACTTCACCTGGACCAACAGAAATGAGAGAATTATTTTTTCATGTTTAACATTGGATCATCATGGCTGCTACAGCATTACTGCTGTTAGTAGTTGAGAATTGGAGAAAACATTCTGTCATTTAGTAATTGGGTTGTACCACTAAGGATTCTTATTCCTACTGCAAATGTCCCCAGACCTGGCACTTCTGAATTTCTTCTTGCTCTCTTCAACATATTTCTCAATCTGTTGCTCCTCATACCAGTCAGAAGACTCCAGCAGCCTTTTTGTGCTGCCAGCAGCTTCATTTTAGCTTTTGTGTTTCGACTCTCCACTTAAGTAGGATTAGCTTTACATCAGAAAGAGCTTTTTTTGGTTCTGGATTTATATTTTTTGACCACTTAAACTGTTCTTTTTTTTCTCTTTTTTGTCTACTTTTGCCCTGACTCATAAGTTGCCCAAACGAATTGAATACTTTGAAATGAGGAACGCATGGGTTTTTCCTTTCTGTTCCATACAAATGACTACTTGGTAGTATTCTTTTACCTGTACTAAGTGCAATCCATTCATAATCCCATCAGGTCACGTATGCAACCAGATGTCTTCTAGTACTGGTAATTTATGGCACTTTTATATATCATCTTGAGACTTAAACAATTACCTTGCATTGGGGCAGTGCCGTCCATACCTGCAGATTAACTTGTTTAAAGCTAACTGTATTAGATGTCCAGAAGGTGTTTCTTATTTTTGAATTGAATCTTTTTATACAGTGATACTTCTAGAAGAACTAGTCCTATTTTCTAGTTTGCTTTGGCCATCTTCCAGGACTTTGAGAGAAATTCCCAATTCATACAGTCTTAAAATTTCATACTTGACATGTGTGGTCCTTTCCTTCCTTTTTCTTCATCTCCCTCTTTCTGTCCTTTCAGGTTGTTTCTAAACTCACTATACAAATGATGGCTTTAGCTTCTCCTTTCTTTCCCAAACGTAAAATTTAAAGTAAAACCCAACCAAACCTATTTCATTATTTCTCAGCATGCTAAGATGATGTACAGTGAATGGGCAGTAAGGATGAGGGGTAGCAGGCTAATTTGAAAGTTGGGTTTATAGTGGCAAGTTATCAATAGGGCAGCTATTACCCTTTAAATTTTAAAGTCTCAGATAAATGCTTAATTGGTAAATACTTGTAACAATGTCAGACCATTCTTGCTGTGCTGGAGGTGCTATCCTCAGTAGTCTAGGTAGACTAGGGTGTGCAAGAGTTCTTCAGGTATCCCTACAAAATCCATCCTTTTGGCTTACTCTGCTGTGGAAAGTGATTTCAGAGGCTTTTCCGTTGTTTCATTAAGAGATGCTCACCTGTTACTGTTCCATTCACTGCTGGGGCTGTGATCACCTCTGCCAAAGGCTAAGTAGAAAGCAGTTGGAGAAGTTGTAATGTCTTAAACTGCTACAGCTATTTATTACTTAATGCATGTCTGTGCCCCAAGACATTTTGCCAGTAGCCTGTAAAGAATTCATGCAACTTAAATAACCACAGGGCTCTCTTCCAGTGCAAGGTTGAGTTTAAATTGCATTAAACAGGATGGAAGCTAACGCTAGTGATATTCTTGGACTTCTGAATACTCAAGCATAAAACAGTTCATGTCTTGCCTATATTGTTAATGCAAAGTGGAAAGAGGGTGCTTAGAAAAAATGTGTCCATCCTCCCTTCCCCTGTTTCAATTGATGGGTGTTTGCACTCGGAACCCCTAGACCTCTTCTGTTTTAGCTTATCTGGGGGCTGCTCCCTGTCAGCATACTTTCCCCCTCTCTTCTGCTCCCAGTGTCTGCTATTTGCAGCACCTTGTCTTCCTCTCACTGGATCAGAACATGGCAGTGCTTTGATTTCCCTGCACAGCCTAACCGCACGAACAAGACTCTTGGGTTGCCCAAGGAAGTTGTGAGTGCTCAATCCCTGGCAGTGTTCAAGGCCAGGTTGGATGAAGCCTTGGGAGGCATGGTTTAGTGTGAGGTGTCCCTGCTTATGG
>JBCJKH010052437.1:0-15845 GCA_039877255.1 Loriculus beryllinus
TGAGGATCTCTTCTTACAGATGGCTGAGGTGCAATCAGAAGGCCAGCGTCTCAGTAACTTCTGTGGAAACAAATGCTTGCAATCCTGGACAATATCATCGTTCCAAAAAAACCCACCACGTTTTCTTTTCAGAAAATTAAAGCAAGCCACACGTGAACTCAGGATTTGTTAGTATACAGGGGAGAGTGTAACAAATACTATGTACATTGACAGAACACAGGGAGATGGAGTCAGAAACACAGAAATCTCTTTGTGGCTAAAATCTGAGTTACCAGCCAGAACAGCTTCTGTTTTGTGCCACTCCTGTCAAGCCTTCCTCTTTTCATTTTTTCTCCTTTTGATCCTGTGCTCAGGCATTAAGCCTACCATTCATTTGGCAACTGTTTTGTTCTTCAAGGTGTAATGCGCTTCCTCTGTTCTAATGCTGGCACATGATGTTGAGGGGGAGCACATGGTTTCACTTCCTCAGAATTAAATGCAGTCCTTGAGCATCGTCTAGGTTTCATTGGCTAACTTGTCTAGGCCATGTCATGTTGCTGTTGAGATTCATCAAATCCCTCCAATGTGACAGAAACATGCACAAACTTTATTCAAATGCAGGTTTCAAAGTGCATATATATTTTCTATGCCACTGCAAAATAAGCAAGCTTTGGGCCTGAAACAGCAATCATGGAGCTGTAGGGGTTATTTGTGCCAATTTTCAAGGCAGCATCAGCCACTGCAATTTGGAAGGATATTAATTGATGAGAAGAAAAGTGACAGAAAAAGCATCATTCCAACATGCTCCTCTCAGAAATCACAACTTACATGCAAGTTCTAACTTAAAGTATGTATTAGGGTTTGTTCACATTGTAAAAATCTGTTCAGAGCTGGTATGGGAAGGTTTTACTACTTTTTCCCCAGTGTGCCCGTAGGAAACTGAAGACAGTTGCAAGCAGTCGGTTTACCACATATTGGCATGGTTGTGGTGATTGCAATCGAAGAGATCACAAGCTGTCAAACTCCATTTGCCTGACTAAGATCTCAGATGAGCTGGACAAAGGTTTACCCCCAATGAGCAGCAGCACATCGGTATCCACTGCAGGTGCAAGCTGACAGCTGGCTCCCTCCTCTTCTCCAACTGTCTGAGCAGCAGCAAAAGTCTCTTCTTCTGAAGAGACAAGCAGATGCAGAGACCCATCCTTTGACAAAATGTTTGTTGCTCTGTTAGGGTCTAGTTCTGCCTCCGAAGTGGTTTGCAATGCACAAAAGCCCCCCAGCCCCAGAGGCAAGCTAAAGGTTTTCATTTCAATTGCATCGCTTTCCTCATTGCCTAACACTCGGTACGCGGTCTGCTGACGGAAATAGTTGCAAAGGCGAGTGTGCTTTGGGATGGTCACCAGCTCATAATGGTCCTTCTGCTTACCCTTCCAATGGCTGGGGAACGCATCAGTGAAATCTGAAGTAGTTTGGAAACTAGCACCAATTCCTAAGATGCAGTGATACATTTTAGGAGAAAAGTTTGCCTTGGTGATAATGCTAAGCTTCTTCCATGTCTGTGTATGGAAATGATACTTCCAGAGGTCATCATTAGGACTGGAATTTGAAATCCCTCCACCAAAAATCAGCATGGAGTCTTTGAAGACTATTGAAGCATGACCTACAACTGGAGGAGGTCCTTGGCTAAATGTAAGAGAAAACAGCAGTTAAGGGGCAACCAGCAGGAAAGTGACACTGATTTTAGCCTCTCTTTTTCTTTTGGTTCAGAAGAATGACTACTAAACAGCTGCACTGGGACATCAAAATTGCACTGCTGACAGCTGCATCAACACATTGCCAACAGCTCTTCCAGGCAAAGCCAACTGGCCCCCCCAGGGGTGGCAACAGTACTACGTCTTGATCTGAGAAATTCCTACAGTCACTGAAAGGACATCATCTCCTCTGCCTGCACACACTATCAAATGGTAAGATTAACTCTCTCTGTGCTAATTTAGTGTAACAAATAGTATCCTTTACCTTGTTCTGATGTTGGACCAGCTGCTGCTTATGAAGTCCCACTTCCATAAGTCCTTCTGTTCACTCAGCCCCATCAGTCCTCCGAAGAGGTACATGCCTGTATGATAAACCACTGCTGAATGGCCATGCCGAGGTCCTGGGCCAGTACTGTGAGATGGGGTGGAAACACACAACCATTTTCTTGTATCTGAAAGCAAAATACTCATTTATAGATGTACCAGATTTATCTAGTAAATATCTCTAGTATTTCACAAGGGATTTATTTCAAGAAGAAAGTAACTGTGCTGTTGGAGAATAAGGGTTTCTGCTGTAAGCTTGCTTTAAGTTAACAGCATAAATTCTAACACTGAAAAGTGCATTTCAAAAATCAGTTTTGAAATAAACTTTTAGTGAAAATGTCAGCTGCTGTATGACAGATGTCATGGAAAGCTTATTTACAGAGCAGTTTTTCCTACAGCTTTGTTAATTCACTAACTCTGACACAGAAATATAATTTTCTGGCTGTGAGAGGGGGAAAATCAGTCAACAAAAACATTCCTTCATCAATGTGTATGCTTATTCTCCCTGTGAGGGAACAAGGGATGAGGTAAACCTATCATTCATTTCAAAATAGTGACTGAATGGCCACCAGATAACAAAAGTTATCTATTTAGGAAGTCTCTGGGAATCATCTGGTTTGCAACCACCAGATTAGTGATGAATATGCTAATGAAACTGTCTCCTGTCAAGTTTGGTTCCCCATGGTCAGTTCTAGATCTGAGATTCAAAAGGTGGCATCAATAGGCAGAAGTCAAGGTCCCTGCTGTATCTGACAGGTTTTGGTAATCCTTGAAGACTTGAATGAGTAGTGAACAAAACATTCTCCCTGATTTTCACCTCTAAAACTGGCAAAACCCACAAAACCTCTTCCAGTAGAATTCATTTCAGCTGGGTATTAATTTAATTGACAGACTTCATACTTAAGTGCTGTCAAACAGAAGCCAAAACTAACTGAACATTTCTACTGATCAGAATTTATTTAACAGAGCCAGGCATGCTTTCCTGCAGCAGTCATCATTTTGATTGTATGCTGGCTCAAAACCTTATGCTTTTTAACTTACCAAAATGGAAAGTCCAAAACTCCTGTGAAATGCCTCTGATGCCGAAGTACCCCCCGTAGATGTACATGCTGGAGTGGTATACTACTGCACTGTGACCTTTTCTGTTAGTTGGTGACAAGCTCTAAAACAGTTCAATGAAACACTGTTAACAGATCACATTGTATCAGTAGCAATGTCTGTCTTGGGAATATTCCCACGCAATGAAAGCCATGGCTTTGGGTTTTGTTAAACTTCTTTGAAAATTCAGAATAAATCCACAACTGATGACTTGTATTGATGCAAATAGAAGCCATTCCCAAATGTAAGCAGCCCCCTCTTTTTAAGTCCACCACAATACCTACTGCCTCCCCTGATGGGAGTACTGCACTCCCATCAGTACTACTGCTTTCACAACTACTGGCAGGCAAAGTTTCAGGGCATGCTGTAAATACATTGGTCAACTCTTGGGAATATGATGGGGTATGTAGCCCTTTCTACCACCCTGAACCTCTCCTCACTGAGGAACCTTTAGTCACAGGATGAACTCCCTCATATTACTTGGTGTGAATTTGCCCAGCACAAGTCCCAGACTCTGAGAAGGAAACCAGGTGGTTCCCATTGTGCCTACAGCAGCCTTTGGCACTGCTGAGACTCATGAACCCAAATCTGGGGAGGCCCAGCTAAAGCCAAAACGAAATATAAGGCAAGGGTTTGGTTTGGTCTTTTGTTCACGTTTTAAAATTTATTAGTGTAACTTCCAATCTGTTCTCACAGCATTACTTCTAAAAGCTCAGACTTCATGTATGGTTGCAATATTCCATTTAAAATTAGGTTCCTTGATAAGGACATCAGAAAAACGAAACAGTAGTACAGGAGCGAACTTACCTTCTTTTATATAGGACTTAAAATTTAAGAGCCATATTTTTAAATACTGTTTTAAAGAAGGAAAAAGCCTTCATTATTCAAAGTGCAAAGAAATAAAGTATAGCCACATGTCTCTGAAGAGATGAGATTGGAACTGTTTGGGGGAACATATTTCAAAGCAATCTGTTTAATCAACAAAGCAACAGGCATTTGATTCACACATTCACCACTTCCTGGCTCCTTACCTCAGTCTCTGCTGGTACGTTACAGCACTCTGTCCATCTTGCAGAATCTAGGGGATTGTTTTAATAAAGCGCAGTTTATATCCCAGACCACAAGAGGACACTCCTCCAACATTAATTTTTCAAATTACTGATCTCATTTTCAAGTAAGGCTCATCCTGGCGTTTTTCACTGAAAAGCAAGAAGAAATCTGCTTCACAGTAAGGCTGCAGTACCGGAAGACTTATAGGAGACATAGCTTAAATGTTTTTTCTGTATCCTTATCTGATACTGAATCATGGAGATACCATACTGTACCTGCTGTTTCCTCAGGCTAGATTTCACAGTGCAGAAATAATCCGTGACTTGTGGCATTTTCTGAACTTGCAGAACCCCCAGATTTACTGATGGATGTATGGCTCCTACTTATTATGTAAACCTTATAACAACAGCCTTGTTCTTTTTCCTTTTCACAGATCCCCTAAAATTAATCCTCAAGTAACAGTCAGAAATCACTGATCGATGATTACCATAACGGAGAGAAAATACTAGGTACCCAGCAGCAGAGGTAGAATGAGAAAGCAGTGCAAGCTTATGGTGCTAAATGCTATACTTGCCAGGAAAGATTTTAAATATGACCATGAAAAAACTAGGCACACAACAGATTTTGAGTATCTCATTCCAGATTTTCACTGATAAGTACTGTGAGTAATAAAATGCTTTCTCCTATGAAATATATTGTACCTGAGGTTCTCTGTTCTTTCAGCAGGTATTTCAGATAAACGGTGGAAAGCAAAGAAAGGATTTAGAAAAACACAAATGCTAACTTAAGGTTAAATAGTAAAGTAGCAAAAGAAGCCAGGGAACTTAAATCTTGGTCTTGCCACAAGATTTACCAGCTCAAAAAGAGCTCAATCTCTCTCTCTCTTTCCTCCATCTGCCATCAAAATAAGCAGCTATTACTATACACAGTATTTCAAAAGGGAGAATATATAGTGTATGACACTGCTATTAAATTCAAATGTTGCACTGCTTTTATTAGAATA
This sequence comes from Loriculus beryllinus, assembly GCA_039877255.1. Classification (NCBI taxonomy): domain Eukaryota; kingdom Metazoa; phylum Chordata; class Aves; order Psittaciformes; family Psittacidae; genus Loriculus; species Loriculus beryllinus. The sequence goes on from JBCJKH010052437.1 coordinate 5,206, forward strand.
CACACTTAAGAGATACCAAATGCTTTTTCTCAAAAAAAGAATAATAAAAAAAAAAAGGCCTGTGTTAGGAAATGCTGATGTTAATTTCCCACCTTCTTATTTAGTTATATTGTTTTTTTCCTGTTCCATCATTTCTCTTGCCAGCTTGTGTATTTTTCTCTCAAATGAGATCTATAGTTCACTGATTTACTTTCTTCCATAACAAAACAAAGAGCTTGGGTTTTAAAATGTATGTAACATAAAAAAAAAACCTTTAAATATTATATGTAATAATTATTGGGGTTTATGACGAAATAGTAAAGTTCAGAGGGAAGGAGAGAGGAATGGAAATTCTGAGAGCTTGAAATACATAAAACTTTCCCATAAAATACTTTCTAATTAAAGTAAGAGCTGACTCTTTGATAGCTTAACAGCCTAATTTTAGGGGGAAAATTTGCACACAGTTTTACAGACATTACTTCTTGTAAAGCCTAGGGAAGACTATGTTAGAAGCAGCAGAAAACAATTTGGTTCTTGCTATTTATTAGTACCTATGGACTTCGAAAGTCCCATGGAAAAGACTGGCTATTGTGTATCATACCAATGTCATATATCCAGAGAGGAGTTTTTGCTTGCGTAAAAGCAGAATCCACCATCCCACCAAAAATGTACAGGTTGCCCTGCAAAATGCAAAAGCATTTCTCACTCACATGTACATATATAGCATAAAAGCAATTTTTAAAACAACTCTTAAATGAAAAGGCTGCCATCACAAAAACATAATTAACAATAATGGATATGATGATCTACTAACAATTCAGGAGACCATCATAAAATGCCACCAACTTTTAATACTGTCTTTGTCCCCTCCCAGAAGGAAGCCCTGGTGAACATTCTGCTATTTTAATGGGGACAGCATTCCAGAACCACTCATTGCCTTCTCAATCTTGGACAGCTTGAGGGATGTGGATTTGGAATTCTTGAGACATTGCTCAGGTAATATTAGATTATGCATTGTTTCTAGAAATATTTCATTGCATTGCAGCTCCTGATATCCTAAATTCTGTTTTCCTCACTTAGGCAAAACTGTAATTGTTATTTGCCTTCACTCTCTCATCTCCCTTCAGTGCAAGTTCTTAAGTAAATGTTTTTATGTTGTAGCTTATCATGCAAATGAATTCAGAGCAACTGTTACAGCTATGCTACTAAGTCAAAGAATGTGCTGCCAAGGTCTTTATTTTGTATTACTATTATGTACTGAGCAATGACTGAGGAAATCACACTGCTGCAAAGCTAAACTACTGTCACTTTATTCAGAAAGATTCCAAAACACTGGTACAGCTACATCCAGAATTGCACTGACATATAAGTATTTTCTGTACATAATAATCTATGGCATTTTATTTAATTGCATAGTAGGAAATAAAATATCAGGATATGAACAATATAAATCTTGGTCTACTACCTGATAAGCCACCATTGAATGGTCTTCCAGTTCTTCTGGACCATCTCTTGAGCAATCCAGCATTTCCCATTCATTTTTCACTATAAACCAAAGTTGAAGTAAAGACAGCAGTTTAAAAATGTTAGAGAAAAGGTGAAAAGATTGGCTTTGAATTTGGCTGCACTATCAGTCAGTGGGGAAAAAATGAAGCATTTTGTCATCTTTCCTCTCTATTAGTTCAGAACATTGAGACACTTCCCCTTCTATTTAGCAAACTTAAAATGTAATAGAAATTGACCTTGTTATTGCTTTTATTTTAATCTTATACTGTTACCTGCACCAAAACTCAACTGTTACATGAGCATCAACCCCAGCACAATTATATGTATTTCTTTAGCAGCAACAATTGAACAAGGAACACCAAAAAATACAAAGGGTCATATTTGATAGTGCATTATTAACACATGCATAAACTATTCCCATGTTATAGAGTGAAGATAGCCCTTGTTAGAACTAGGGTATTTTAAATGGTCAAGGATAAAAAAAGGAAGTGAATTTCTGAGATAGATACCTGCAAGAGTAGCAAACACATACCATTTGCTCAATAAACAAAATGCAGTTTAACCATCATTTTGATTGAGAGACTCTATATGGAGATAAAGTGTTCATCTCTTAACTACAGACTGTCCCAGATTTTATGATGACTGGATGTAGAAGCTCTTTAATCCCAATATACAAGTGAAAGGAGCAAACTTACCTATGTTGTATCGCCAAAAATCTCTAAGACAGGTGGTGTTCCGTCCTCCATAGAGATAAAGAAATCCCCTACAAATAATGCAAGCGTGTTTATATCGGTCGCAGGGAGAGGGCTTCTTTGGGGATGCAGGTTTCCAGTCACACTGTGCAGTTTTTCCTTTCATGCTGACAACTAGAATCTTATCCAAATATCAACTTGCAAAGGACAGCCATGTCAGAGGAGGATCCCAAAACACCAGGGACGGGACTTAAACCCTGCTTGGTCTGTAAAAAGACAAAAAAAAAAAAAAAAAATAGTTTTAGGGTAAAAAAAAAAAAAACCAGAGGAAAAAAGATTTTATTTTTTTTTCCTATCTGCCTCGTGATAAAACGTTGCTGTGTTTTCTCTTCATTCCCAACAAAAGCAACCTGACAGTTTGGCAGTCTATAATAATAGGCTAACTTAAGTAAAGCAGACTTGCAGAGTCTTATATCAGCAAGACTAGGACAGGAGCATTCCTGGAGTTGAAAGTTTTCCAAAGAACGTCAGTGAGCTCAAGTGCTAAACTCCCATACCCTACTTTTGCAATATGCTGGAACCAAGGCTCACTCTTTTTTCACTGCTAAAAAGAACTTAAAACAAACCTGTACTTAAAACAAAATTCAGAAAGAGTGAATATTACAGGTAAAGGAAATAATTTGCAATTGTCTGGAATTTATTTAGGGATTCATCTTTAAACCATCTGAAATTAGGATGCATCTCGGAAAAAAATAACACTATCCCCTCATTTGCCACAAGATGTCACTGTATTCTGTGAAGACAGAAGTACCGGGAGCAATATTCCTCTATTCATCCTCTTTAATACGTATCACGACCATTGTTTTGAAGTAGATCATTTTATGAAGCGTACACACACACAAAATATTATCGGCATTAGGCTAAATACTGAGATTTGTATTGGTAACATATCTGAGGTGATACATATCACCAAATGAGGTGACCAAGTCTCCCAGTTCCAAGACTGTTTCCGTGAAAGCCGGATTCCAGCCCTATTGAGGACCTAGGGTGGAACTTGTTGGGTAACAATCTGTCATTATGAACACACTGTTAACTCTTAAGTACTGCAAAGTCATGTTTGTTCTTCCACAGTTAGTGTTTTCCATGACTGACTTGTCTAGTTTGAGTGCGTGTGTATATAGATCCCAGTGGATAACGTTCTGTAGCTCTCAGCTTATGTTGGTCCTCGTTGCCCTTTTATTACACCTTCCTCCTCAAGGTTCTAGCAGATTTGCCCTGGCAGATCAGCTGCAACATGACTGCTCCAGTTTGCTGTTCCACTGGTTGTAGAGACAAGGTGTGTATTTAAAACTCAAGTCATTCCAGTTCACAGCCTGCTGCACTGCACATAGTGGCCATTCCTACACAACCCCTGCTGTAGGAAGTACCTGTCAGCAAAGTGCCAATGTAAAATCCGGGAAAAAAGAAGCCCTGTACACCTCTAAATTACCATTTAGCAGGCAGGCTATTGAAGATGCTGATAGTTTTAGCTCAATCTGCAAAGTCAGCTTGGATGTAGATGTCTTCAAGCACTCACTGTGCTGCCTCAAAAGCTGACTCAAGGCCAGAACAGCAGTAGCCTCCTATAATTCTAGAACATGAAGACTGGTAGCTACTCCTCCTTAAAATCAAATTGGTTCCATCAAGCCTGTGCTGAGCTGGTGAAAGAAAGCTTAGCTGACCTTGGGACAGTACCATGCATGGTATGAAATGCTTTCTCTAGCATGTGTATTATCCCAGGTCCTTGCATTTTCTGGGGTATCGCCATTGCTACTGTCCTAAAAATACCAAGTGAACTGTAGCCCTGTATCTCCCCAATACTACTGATCCTTCTTGCTGTTAAACATACAGAAAGTTAGGACACAGCCTTTATAAGATATGAACAGCTTAACTGTTACTTTGATTCCTGAAATCAAAATAGACACAATGGGACAACATGCTATATCAGATATTTAATATTCTATTTGGAGAAAGTGTAAGTATATATTTTGACTATATCTGAAATTTGTACTTCTCACTATTTATACCCAAACAAAATATTTACGAGATGAATCCTTACTGCATCCCTCTCTTCAGGTACTTATAGAGAAGTCCAGGAGATGTTGCACATAATTTCAGGATAAACAAAGATTACAGTAAAACAAGCTACAGAAGATAGTCATACTTAATATATATTTTGTTTCATACTAATACGAAATGCATGTATTTAATTTGTCGTCCAATTTATGTCTAAAATTTATTATTTGCAAGACAAAAACATGCTAGAGATTCTCTTGCAGCATATTCTGGCAAGACTAGCTATTCAAATTCAAAGCTTTTTTATGCAAATTGGTATTATAAGCTATTATTGTAGAAACCCAAAGTATATTCTTTGTATGTTGTCTCTGAAAGAATACAAGATTGGCAGCATTTACAAAGGTGTGCATTTCTCTTTTCCAGGGAAATTGGCAGCTATGAAGTAGTGACGCATTATAGGTGTCTGTAATACTTTACAGCATGCCACTGAAAAGGGAAAAGCACCTGACATCATGAAACGCAGATTCTCCCCCTAACTCTGCCAAGCTTCTGTGTAACCATAGCCAATTAATTTATTTAATTCTACAGCTAAACTTGGACAAAGACTCCTCCTTAGTAAAACGTTTCAAATTTGCTGATACAGTACTGTGTGAGAGTGCCAAGGTATTACTACTTTTGATATAATGTTCAAAATGTGATAAGTCTTTGCTATTAATCCTTTAGAAAGGTAAAATAGGCTTGTCCCCTTGAGTATTGGTTTGGTGTTTTTTTTCCTCAGCTATAGAACTGGTTATTCCTCTTCCTACATACTTACGTTTGTTATTCTTCCTGCAAACCTTGATTTCTATTATACAAACATTCAGGGAAGATGACAGCCCTGATTTTATACAGTAGATTAGCCACAAAATCCTGTCCACTTGTTTATCTACCCTAGCTGAACTCTGTGTAAGGCAGGTGAGCAGGGTGGGATAATAAAAGGCCAATCTGGAATTAACTGAATGGGTGCTTCCTCCCAGTCACACCTTCTGAGCATCAACTGACCCCTGTGAAACATGGCTGTATACTACTCTTTCAGCATAAAGCATTCTTGGAAGCAGACCTAAAATCACTCAAACAGCACAGTTCACAAACTGTTTTATTTCAGAGTTGGGGAAGAACCACATTCAAAGTTAATCTTAAATCTTGCCTTTCACCACTGATATTTTAAAGTACGAACTTGACTCCTGCAATGCCTTTTTATAGAACCAGCCTCACCAAAATTCATCTGCTGTTCACCTTAACAGTCCTATTCCCAGAGAAAAAACTGCTGTTCCCCTGAGATCAATGTCACCGAGCAGCATCCTCTGTGTCACGTAACCCTGACCTCAGCGTCAACTTGGTACAAGCAAGATTAGTTATCCAATAGGAAGCTCCAACTTCAGCAGGATTTCCACAAAAATACCCAAAAGGACAACTCAGGGCATTTTTATCCAACTTTTCTTTTTTTTTTTTTTTTTCCCCCAAAACAGATGTAGCACACACACAAAAAAATGGCTGCTGCTCTCCAAACTCTTCTGCTATTTCATTCTAAAAATAGCTCCTGTGCAATCAATCCCAATTGTTGAACGGCTGGAGGAACTGCAAGACAAGGACCTAAAGAGCTGCAATTAGCATGGTAACTATAGCACAGAGTGCTTATCAATTAATGGCACCACACTACTGTTTCATAATACAAATAACTCAGGAAATGTAGAAAGACAGGAATTACTTCAGGAAATGTAGTTTATATGTTCATTATATAATTATTTATATTTTTATTAGATGTGGTTTCAGAGACAAATGATTTATTTATTTAAAGTATTACTTAAATATGATCTTCATTACAACTTTTTTCTACCTCAGGCCCCTGATTCATTTCCATCTGTTTTCAATATAATCAGAACTAAGTTTCAGACTTAAAAGGATCCAGCCTTTTGAAATATAATGAGATATGAAACTACTCATATTGGGAAAGTTGGAAATATTTTGGGGGGGGGGGGGGTTGGGAGGGCCATGTGTGTATGTTATTTTCTTGTTAATTACTCAGTTTTCTGAACCCAACCCTTGAACCTCCTCATGCAGAACACTGTATTTTCTTACTATTTTTTATCGCTCTTCAAAAATAATAACAGATCTACTGTTCTACTTATCTACTTATCCTAGAAACCTTATCTAAGATCTACTTATCTTAGAAACCTTTCCTTTAGTGGTAGTTTTATTGTAATGCTTGTTCAATGGGACTGCCTACATGAATAAGGCAGAAACTGACTGAACACTTGTGAAGCAGTTACAAAGTTTTTAAAATGAACCCACTTAGTTTAGAACAGTTTAGAGGTCAAGGCTTCAGTATACGGCATTTACTTGCAAGGCTTTACTATGCATGATAAACTTCAGTATCCTCAAGTTTCCTATTTTATTATTTCCTAAAATAGAGTTGTTATGAACTGCTTCTGGGGTGGGTTTTTTTGGTTTGGGTTGGGTTTTTTGTATTTTTTGTTTTCAAAATACAAGAACTAATTTTCAGAGATGCTCAGCTTCGAAGTCCAGACTGGCTCTAGGAATATAGGGTATCTGTAATATTGCTGTATTATTAGAATTCTGACTTGAAGTGAGGGCCCTGCTTTTGCTATGTGTTGTAAAACATGCAGCTACTACATGGCTGAGCTCACAACTGAAGTAGTCAAGTGGAAGTGGAAGGACAGAAAGAGGATTTGTAAAATGACAAATCCAAACAGGGCCCCAGCTCCATCCTGATTTCAGGGTTCAGAAAAATGACAGGTACTTTAAAGTAAAATAATAAACACCCCCACTGGCTTTATAAAGCTTAGAGTGAACATACTGAAAATTTTCAGAAAATCTGAAAGGCTTTAATGTTGAATAAGCCTGATAGGAATTTTATCAAGTTTAGGGTAGTATTCTTAAACATTATCATTGTTATATTTCACTGCTTCAGAATGCTGTTTCAGAATGTTTTGAACAGGTATTTCAACGGAGGTAACTCTTCTAGAACAGTCATGCATAATTAGTTTCTATATGCTGTAAACCTACATATATAACTACTACTTCTGAAGTGTGGAGTCCTTAGACCACCGAGGGCATTGGCATCTTTACTGCAAAACAGATGACAGCATCGCAAATTTCTCCCCTGAACACTGTCTGCCTGCTTCTGAGCTCTGCAGGCAAAGCACTGCACTCTTTTAATTCAGACATCATTAGTATTAAAGCTCTAGTTTAAAATTTTCAGAATAAATTTATATGCTTACATATAATTCCAAATTTTAATTTTGCAAATTGATATTATTAATGTATTCTCTTTTGGTTTTATTTTCAGAAGCTTTAACTCAGAAAATAAATTCATTATATTCATTACTGTGTAACACTACTCCATCTCTATTACAAAGGTCTTAAGAAGTAATAAATGTAAGAGTTTATTAAATAAAGAAGTATAAATATATTTAGTTGTATTTTCTGTGTGCTAGGTATATTTCTCATTTTAAAGGTAACAAATGCAACCTGGCTTGGAGTAATACAAAAAATATTTAATTTCCCAAATACTGCAAAGAGAGTGGTATCTGGAGAAAAAAACTGAGTACTTAAAATATTTCTGGGATTGTTACACATTTATATACACCTCTAGTATATCAGTCAGTATATCTCTACATATATACGTCTAGTATCAATCAACCTTTGCCACTGTACTGAAATTAAGTTTTATGGTACTAACAAAAAATAAATACACTGCATTACTTTCATGCCTTATTTTCCTTAATAAATTAAAACCCCAGCTGTTGGGTTTTGTGGAGGGGTTGTTTTTTTTTGAGGGGGGGAAGCTGGGTGGTTTTTTTTAAGAACGGAGCTTTTTATAAATAGAAGAGACTATATGTTATTTTTGAGTAGATGTCCCCAAGTAACTTTAATTATGATTTTCAGCACTCCAGTTAATCATTTGACTGCAACCTATTTTGAATGAATTTTGAAGAAAAAAGCTTCCAGAAATACATATCTGTAGGTGGCACAAGTCCAGCATATTATGGACATACAAATCCAGTACACCAGCCATGCCTGATCAAGGTTTGTGATGATAATCAATGTGTGTGCTTTATTTATTTTTGGTCCTTAATAGAATATTTACTCCAGAAATCTAATATGCTTTTCAAATCTTGTTTAGGGTCTTGCTGGCAACTCCTTACATGGACGTGTCAAGAGCTCAGTTTCTGTTATGGTCTTACCATGTAACTGGGATAAATGCCCTGACTTTGAGGTGTCACTGCAGCAAGATGGCTCTTTGAATGTTAGCTGAGATGAACAGGTAATTTTTCAAGTGTTAGATATGACAAAGCTGGGAAATACAGTTCCTGGTCCTCTCACTTTAAGGAAAAAGAAACAAGAAACTCCCACCATGTTACAGGGCAGGCTAAAATGTATTTGGCCTTTTACCCTTTCCCTGTAAGTAATCTGTACTGTCACAACTGGAAACAGGTAATTTCAATACATGGGTCATCACCCCTTCCCCCCCAGAAATAGCAGCATTCAGTGTGCCTGGAAGGCATCATTTGGCAATTTCACAAAATCTTACTTGTTGGATTCTTTTAAGATACAGTAGATAGATGCCTTGGAGATTCAATGTAATAAATCTGTACTTAGGTGTAACTGAATGCATCTTCTTGACATCTCATGACCTGCTGCTGCAGCAACTTCAAAATACTTTATTTCCTAGTGGAGACTCTACTTGTCCTAATTCACAAAATTTGCTGTTAGGAAGAAAGACTATGGTTGACAAAGCAGTCAGTGGCTGCCCATTCTGCCTACTCTCCTCAGGCACAAACTCGAGTACTATAGTGTATACTTGACAGCTGAGAGTATATCAGTGAAAAGCTACTATCTTCCATTTAAAAAAGGTATGCATTGACTTTCACTGGTTTGTTCTTTATATCCCCTGACTGAGGAAAAAGAACATCTAATAAAACACTGAGCTACACTTACAACTTAATGACACATTTCATGGAAGATAGACAGTGTGTTTGTCTTGTCCCCAAGACATCTTGCCCTTAGGCAAACATGGAGCAATGGAACACAGAAGAAATACAAGGTTATGAGAACAGCAGAAGCTGTAGTTTGAAGAAATATGAAGGAGGAAAGAGAGAGCATATGGCAATGAGAATAATAAAATGTTCCAAATGCTGGCAAATATTAAAACATCCAGATACCATGTTAGGATCAGTATGAATTTAGATTACACAGTATGGGAGAAGTCATGAGACACTTGCGTGAGAAAGAATTAGATGGCACAACTGGAAAGACTGTCAGCAATGACTGGAGAAAAAACTGAATACAAAAAGGATCTTTTATAGGGAAAATGAATTTACACTGTCAGGTAAAAGATGGTTGCACAAAAACAGATGATACAATTGCATAGCTGGAATAGATTGCATAGAGAGGCTTTTAGTCTGGCAAGGAAAACAAAGGTGTCAAGCTGACAAACAGTAATAATAACCATGATGGTTCACAGTAACCTTGATGCCAACAGTAACTAGACTGCACCAGCAAATGGAAAAAAACCCAAACCTAACAAAACCCACATAATTTCAAAATACAAAGGAGACAGAAAGCATATGAGTAACTTTACACATACAAGTTGTCGCTCCAAATTCAAATGGAATTACTCATGTGAATAAAACCAGTGATATGCATGAACCTGCACAATGTAGCCTAGATACCAGAGCAAAAGAAGGACCAAGTCTTTTGTTACAAGCCTGAAAAAATGTTTTGCAAGCTGTTTTCATATTCAGACTCCGAATGACAGGGTGTATTTCTGACTGGAGCCTGGCTTTCTGAAAAGTCCTCACTCCCAGCTAATGTGGTCCAATATTCATCCCAAGCCAGATGCACTTTGGCTTGGGTTTTGGATGGTTGCATTTCTTTGTCTTTTGCTTCATAGAAGGCATTTTTGAGTTTTATGCTCTTTGATTGTGGAAAAGGGAATGAGAAAAAGGAGGGTGGTGAATATCCTAAATTGGAAGCTGAGATAAAAGAGCTCTGGCTGGCCCTGCCGCAGACCTCCTGCACAGCACCGCGGAAGTTGCAGGTCTCCTTTCCCCAGCGGTATCCTGGCTGCATAGTGCAGACGCTGCTTCCTTCCTTTCACATGCTTTGTTTCTTTTCGTAGCTTTGGAAGAAAGCAACTTTGTGTACAACTGCATACAGGTGTACAACAGCAGTGGTGTACAGCAGTACATCCGTGCCTGCTACAAGGCTAAGTGCTCCCTGTGATGCTGCTCGTGCACTAGAGCTGGTCAGCGCCCTCACCACTGGCCCTCTACTCCCCTTCTGTGTGTGGCAGCGCAGGCCCCCAGGCGCTGGCTTCTCCGGGCCGGGCACACGGGCTGCTCT
>JBCJKH010052441.1:0-18039 GCA_039877255.1 Loriculus beryllinus
TCCTACTTACGTATTTAGGGCATTATATTTAGCAGGTCTCCTTAGCATGTCTAGGTTGTAGTGGTTTATGTCCAATAGAGTTTTTATATACTTCCATGTCCCTCTCATCTGTTTTTCTGTTCAAAGACATTGCTGCAGCAAGTTTGCCATCTTACGAGATTTAAAGTGCTTACAACTGTGGCTCATTTTTTTTTCCTATATGTTTTTATAAACACCACGACCTTAATCCCATCAGCATTCAACAACAAGCTATTTTATCATCATCTAAAAGTGACTGCAAACTGTTCCAAATAGCACATGCAGTTCCCCGTCTTTCAGAATTGCTCTATAGCTAAGCCTGTTAAACAGTATGTTCTTCTAATATAGCCAAAGGAAACATCTACTTCCCAGAAAAGCCAAAGTGCATAAACCCTGTGTAATAACCACTTCCAAATCTGCATGCATTAAAGAGAAAAACCAACAGTTACCATGTTAAAACTTGCCCTTTGATATTAAGTGCAAAAAGTAATGCCTGGACAAAATTATATATTCAAAATACAGAAATCAATGAAAATAAAAGAAACTGGTTTATGAATAATACATACCCCATGGATCCATTTGAGCTGATTGAGCAGAAGCTCCTGATTTATTGACTCTTAAATACTATGTTAAGTACTGTTTTCACTTCTTTCTCACACAGAGAAAAACGCATACCGAGCTTAGAATGTGGCCAAATCTAACATCTGAACTCAGCGAGTTGTTCTTTGGGCCTTGTTAGAGACCGCACACCACCTTGTGGTAATGTCTGAGACAGAAAGGGCCTTTTCCCATCCCCAGTAAGTGGAACTGCAAGTTTCAAACTGATGACACATGCCCTGTTAAGTAACTAGTGTGCATACTCAAACAATATACTGTGAATAATGTACAGTCAGGTAGTTAAGTCAGAGAAGGTGTTACATTAGCATTTTCAGAATCTATGCTGCTAAAAGGCATTTGAGAGGTACATTACAACTTTATCCTTAGACACAGCATGAATTTGGGTGGGTTTGGTTTTTTTTTCAGTGAAGTTCGTAACTCTTAGAAGTTACCATAAGGAGATGCTAACTTTAGAATCTCTTGGCTGACCACTCAAGAGATAAGCAGGAAGTGGGCAGACCTACACAAAAAGCATGATTTTATATTCTAGAAGTCAGAATTAAAGCCTATAAGTTGCCTTTTTCTTCCTGATTTTAGACCCATTTTAATGTTCTTTTTAGCCTCTTTGTATAGGTGTTGAACATAGTAGCCAGAATGGACAAAGACATCTGCACAAGAGCTCACACTGAAATCCTGTAGTGACATAGCTACACAGAGAGTAAGTGTTCAGGTGGACATCTGTCACTTATTATGCAACAAATAAAGAGCTACAGCTTGCTGGAATCAGCATTATAGCCTTCAAGTTCTTCTAGTCTGATGAAGAAGCATAAATACACCATTTCCAGTTTCAGTTTGTTTTCCTCTAAAATGAGAGTCACATTTTTGGGCCACATTTGTGTCTCAGTGGAAAATGGGATGTACAGATATGCTGTAGCTTGTCCTTCATGATCCAGATAATTTTCCCGACTAATTCTTTAACAAACATTCTTACCAAGTTTTATTCATCTTTATACTGACTTTGAACCAGTCAATATTATACTAGTGACAACGTTAAATAAAGAAGCTAAACAGTTCTAAGTTAAACATGCTTTCAAAAGCTACTAATAGTAGAGGGCCAGCTTATTGAAAGGATTATATTTGTATTTGAAGTTGCAACTAATATTTACCAATGAGAAAGCCATAGTCAGAGCTATTATATTCATTTACGGCAATTAGATTGCAAATTAACAGCTCTCTTCTAAGCACATATTGAAAAATATCGTATGGAGGTGTGAATGGTTGCAATTAAACTGCCCAGACACACTATGACCTGCTCTGAAGTAGGGGTTTTACATCTTAATACCCAGCAGAGGGCATCAGCTTACTGCAAACCCGACCGTGAGCTTCTGGTGCACCTCTTAGTTGCTGCATCCCCACCGCCTGGGCAGAGAGGGATTCCTTATTAGGCAGGCTCAGGACAAGAGGGACATTCCCCACATCTGTGAGGTTGAAATACAGCAGGCTCAGGTACAAGATTAGCACTTACAACGAGAGAAATGGGTTTGTTTCTCACCCAGCCCCTCAAAAACCTTGCTGATTGTTAGTTCTTTAGTTAGAGATCAACACTATTTTTATAGATACATTTACAATTTACAGTGTTGACCATGAGACCCTGGTTTAGAGCTTCTGCCTGCATGCTCCCTTAGAAATTCAATATTCAGTAGCCAAGAAACCCTCTCGCAGCAGGGTCCTGAACTCATTAGCAGAACAGGAAACTTTGACATCCACAGTGCTACTACAGCTAAGTAACCGTGTGTCCTGTTTCCCAGACAATCAAGTGAAATACTTCCCCCAGACTATCAACATTAGTAACTAGAAGAAGCTTATTGTGAGCTGTGGTAGGCCATGGTGGGGTATGACAACAGAGGCAGCCAGGGATGGGAAAAGGTTCCCTGGATCTCCTACTGTTATATTACTAAGCTGTGAAAAGCTGCCCTAATTCTCCCCTTTTCCCCCCACCTTCCTTTGGCATATGTACTCATCAGCAAATTACATCTCTAGAGCATACTAAATGACTTGTTCTTCTAGGCTCTAGTTAGGGCAATGTTAACAATTAGAGTGCAATAAACTCAGCTCTCCGTCTTGCCCACAGGTGACAGCACTGCCTACTATAACTCCTGAGAGTAAGGAGTTATTTAGTGTCCACACAGAGCCCCAGACTGCAACTAGAAGTAAAAGCAATTCTTTTCTTGTTATTCTTCCCTTTGTTCTTGCATTTTCACTGGTAACTCTACCTACTTTAAAGCATTCATTCTGGCCACCGAATTAATACCATGAAGCATTAATTTTCATACTAAAAAAGAAAAAAGTATCAGCAATAACAGCTACCCATCCCAGGTGGGCTGCTTACCAGAACCATCAGCACTTAAGATCTTCTCAGAGACGAATCACCGGGAGTTCAAAGATCCTCCTCCATTCAAAGCTCTTAAGGACTCACAAGTCATTTAAGAAACTAGAACTAAGGATTCAATTAGCACAATTACTTTGCTTAAAGGTAGAAAATCAGATTTTGCAGACTTTCAGTAGCATAATGTCTCCTAAATTTCTTGTTCTAGATCATCCTTCCTAAGAGTACCAGATAATCCAGATGTATTGAAGAGAAAAAGGTTTTGCCTCTCTCTATCTATTTTCTATTGCAAGTTTGATGCATAAAAAGTCACTGACCAGCTAAGGATAAATCCCCACCAACAAAACCCCCAGCTGCTCCTTTCCTCCTGTTTTATAACCCGATAGTACTCTCACAGGGTGGTTCCATCAGCAGTTTCCAATCAGATGGGCTGGATCCTGCCAGCTGACTTCAGTGCTCCTGACACCTTTCTCCTGACAACAAATTCTCCTTCATAATTAGAGTGATTATATTTCAGCTTAGTTTTCAGTTATTATTTTAGTGCTGCTTCCTGAGTTTCAGCTCAATCTCTAAGAAAAGAATAAAAGCAGTTATTACTGTGTTAAATGCACTTGTGTGAGTGAGACTCCCCAAACTGTACAAGCTTTTCCTCTCATCACTGAGGGGAACCCCAGATGTTGGGATCCCAAAACACAATATTTGGGAAACCTTTACAGGATTCCCAAATTATTGGGAATCTTATTCCCATCTTATTGGTGCCCTAAAGACAAGATCCTGAGAAGCCTAAAGTTCCTAAAAAATGTTAAGTGCCAAATGCCTGTATCTGAACTGAAATATTTGGGCTTTCTGTTAAGAGTTTAGAGTCAGGCTTGGAGATGGGGACAGGGCAGGTGAACATGCAGATTTTCCCATGCTTTCTGTTGGATGTGGTCATAATAACCTAGTGGGGTAGAAAGCACAGGGTAATTAATTTACAGTAATGAGAGTGGGTTATACCTCTAGGCAAACCAGAGTTTTCTTTTTCTCAGGAGGAGCTATTCTTCCTGTTGTGTTGTGGGTTTGGTTCTGCTTCTATAAAGAAAAAATACAAACCAGAAGGCACAATTTGTTCAGCCTGGTCTGTGCCAACCACCTCTGCTTATGAGTCCCCTGTGTTGATTTCTTGCCTGTGAACTGCTGAGTCTTTGAAGTAAAACACTGGGCTAGATCAGGTTGGGAGCAAATGAGAACACAGGGCCACTGACAAAGGACATCCTAGAATCACTGCAGAAGATGTCTGCAGTTTCTCCTCGTCCAGTGTGAGGGAACTGCAGCACCCATCTCTATATGCACAGCACCCCAACTGTGTACTCCCACCCCAAACTGGGGTAACAAGCTGAATCATGGTTTCCTTCATGTGAAGCTTTAGTGCATACTGATTCCTCAGTTTTAAGTGATATTTTTCCTCCAGGTTGGCAGAACCTAACCCCGTAACTTTGTACATGTAACTTATTTAACTGCAATCTACACAGTGCTCCAAATGGTCTAAGGCTCGTTCAGATCCTGAACCATGTCGGGTAGTTTTTACTTCTTACAAACCTCAGTAAATCTCCATGTGTGTGTAAGTGCTTGTAGCACTGTACAAGCAGTTAAGCCAAGCAAGTGAGTAGGAGTTGACCTCTCAGAAATACAAATGCAAACGACGTGGTATAAGTTGCCACTGATCAGAGCGGTTTTGATTGAATCTGCCTGAGAAGGAAGATGTAGAACCACTTTTTTGCTCACATGCATGTTCTGTCCTGATGAGTAAAGGGGACCTACTTTTCATTGACTTTTATTGGCCTTAAATATTAACTACTTATTCAGTAGTTAACTGGAAGGTTGGAAATCATCTTTCTGCATCTTCTGCTTCAATGTAATCTGAAAGACCCATTCATCACTCAGTTACAGCTGGTAGCTGTATTTTGGTACTACCACATGCACTGGAGATAGCCCCTGTAGCTCTTTCTCTCTTCGCGCCTCTCCCTTTTTCTTCCTCTGCCAATTTCACAGTTTTATTCTTCTTAAATGAGTTGAAACCCCTTGCCTACTATCCAGCACTAGCTGATGATGCTTCTCAGAAATGTCCGAAATTGCTACTGACATTCCAATTTTGCTGTTGTTTTCCCCTTTCTTAGGTAGTATTCTAGAGAAGATTTGTATTTGAATAAAAAGCAAATAACACGTCAGAATACGCGTCAGGGAACATCAAATTGTTGGGTTTTTTTCGACTTTATCTCTAATAGGGTAATGCAATTAAAGGATAATTACTAGAAGTGCAAAGCCAAGGTTACGATCAGAAATGGTTACCTTTTCACTTCCACATCCTGTCTTACTAAATAAAACATTCCTGTGGGACAAGGTACTCTGCATATCTGCAAGTATCCAGAAGCAACTGGATGTCTGGCACGACAATTGGCTTTTTGTGTATAAACCACCGCATTAGGAAAGGAGACAAGTATAGGTGGCCTTATCACTGATTAATGATAGTATAAACTCACTTCAGAATGGGATATTAATGAACAACATATTAGTAGTGTTTTGCAAGCAGTATCATAACAGCTTTTACATAGAAGTCATGGGGATTTTCCCTCTGCAGTTCTGCTCTATCAACAAGGAGTGTTGTGGTGAGCCAGAAGTTGTTAGAAGCTTGGGATTCCTTTCACAGAGCTGCTTTTGCCTCTATGGGTAGAAATTCAGCATTGCTGTTCCCTGGCTCATCACAGGGTCCATTCGATGGACAGAAGTCAAGCTGTGAGGACTACAGGGAGCTAAAAATGATTTTCTTATGACACAAGCATACACCACTAACTAGCATGAAGCATTAATTAGCACTGCTCTTTGTCAGCCCCTGTGTCACTGCTGGTGCCACAGGGAACAGGGCTTTTTTATTCTTTGGGCTCAGAGGATGCTAAAGGGGGGATCTAAAAGCCACTGGTAACTGTGGGAGGGTTAGTTATAAAGGTGAAGATGCTTCAAACTTTATTGATAGTCATGGGCTTCCACCCTTTAAAAGTCTGAATGTGGTGGAAAATCCTGCCTTGTTGCAGGAGCCGGCTGGTATAAGGCTCGACTGTCACAAACCATTAGTGAGGTTTTGCCAATCTGTTTTATCTAAGTGCATGAAATAAAACAGCAATCCTTTATTATTAGCTGCTTTATTTGACTGGTAATAGTGCCTAAAAGGGGCCAGGACTCCAATTTGCTCCACTTGGAACTGCTATTTGATGTGAGAGCACATATTCTCGTTTTCCCCACGAGTTCCAGTGACACAGTGACTGAGTCACGATGGAGCAAGACTTATTTTAGTGAATGTCCAAAATTAGCGACACCACTTGGGTGACAAATGCCGGGTTTGTAACTGAGCACATCAGCTTTCGACTGCTGGACCCTGCAGCTCAGGGCTTCTCAGCAACTTGCTGTTGAGCCCTGGCCAGCTGCACACCTGAGGTAACCCTGCAGGGTTTTGACCACCGCCAACCCGCTGTCACAGAGGATTAAATCAGTGCTGCGCGTTCCCTGGACAAAAAGAGAAACCCAGGAAGATGGCCAGGCAGGGATTGCTCTTGTGGAAGCTGGAGCTGGTCAAGTGAAGGAGCAGTTCAAGAGGGGGCTGCCTGGAGGAGGAAGATGGTGCTCAGCAGGGCACAGCTCTGAATCCGCCGTGCTCTTCTAATGAGAAACCAGGAGGTGAAGCTGAACAGAGAATTTGTTTTACATCATTAATATTTAAAACAAGCCTATAAACATAAATAAAAATAATATCTATAATTATTCGTTAATATTTATTAAATTATAAATCAGCTTGCTTCTAATGTCAGCTTTGCTTCCAGGACATTTATTGTGCCTGCATCCTGCTGTACCTGAGGAAGCCAAAGATGCTCCTCTATGTACAAACCAGGTGAATGGGGCAGAATAGCAGATTGGGAAATAATGATCCCTGTGGAACAAACAGCGTAAGAGCAGCTGAGCGTTGCCCTTGTTCCCTCGGGATATGTCCTTTTCTCAATAATTGGAGAAATAGTAAATAAATAAATAAAATGTCTTATTTAGCTGTGGTGGTGGTGGAGTCCTTTGTCTGTAGCATAGTCAGGAAAAAGTTTTGGATTGATCCAGAGCGCACAAGCCTATTTTCTATTAAAGTGTATTAATGCCAGATTCTGTGCAATTAGTGAAAAGTCAATTCCCATTACTAGTTAACACTATTGAGTATCTGCTTTCTTTAATAAAAAGCTATGTCCAGCATAAAGACTATAAATCGATAAGCAGCCACTTTCTAAATCTATTCTGTCTCCTCCGAAAATGCAGGAAGAGCACAGCCGTTTGGAAGGCAGAATGGGTTTAGATGAAGAGATCCCTGCCCTCCAAGAGCTGACTTGCTTGCTGCCATCCCTGCCTTTGAACAGCCCCCCCAACAGCAGCATGGCTGCTGCTGCCACTCGGCTTCTCTTTGGAAAAGCTTTTGCTGATTCCTGTTGTTGGAAAACAGTTTCTGGGTTGGCAGAAATCCTCCATGGAAAGAAGTTGTCTTGCATGTCTGACTCACATATATGTGTGCTGATCCAGCAGCTGCTCTAAGTGCCCAGCCAAACTTGGGACAAACCTTAGAGGTATCTAACAGCCAAATCTGGTAGCTGGTGTTTGTTCTGGATAAGCTCTTTTGAACACTGCCAGGGATGGGGCAGCCACAGCTTCTCTGGCCACCCTGTGCCAGCGCCTCAGCACCCTCACAGGGAAGAACTTCTTCCTGATGTCTCATCTCAGTCTCCCCTCTGTCACGTTAAAGCCGTTCTCCCTTGTCCTGTCCCTACAGGCTCTTGTGAAAATCCCTCTCCAGGTTTCTTGTAGCCCCTTTAGTCACTGGAAGCTGCTCGAAGGTCTCCCAGGAGCCTTCTCTTCTCCAGGCTGAACAAGCCCAGCTCTCTCAACCTGCCTCTAGAACAGAGCTGCTCCTGCCCTCAGAGCATCTTCACGACCTCCTCTGGACTCACTGCAAGAGCTCTGAGTCCCTCTTGTGTTGTTGCCCCAGAGCTGGATACAGGACTGCAGGGGGGGCCTCAGCAGAGCACAGTAGAACTCTCATAACGAAGAGCAACCATTTATGCTCTAGCAGTAGAAGATCTGCAGTTCCTGTACAGCTGTCACCTGGTACTGCACAGTCACTGTGTTAAGTCCATAAATAATAATTACTTTTTGGTAGAACTCCATCTCCCATCGTAGGCTGTGCAGTGCTGGTGCTGGAAATGCTGCCCATGTGGCATGCATGTTTAATCCTCATGCTGTCTAGCAGAGCAGTCTGCAGGTTTCACACACAATTTGATCATGTTCAGTAGTCGCTTGGCAGACAGCTGAAAGTTATTGTGTCATTATAGAGGAGCAGCAGAGAGAAACCTCCCTTAAGTGTGCTTTAGTAATGCTGTCTCCTAGCACAGGTTTTTGCCATCTTTGTGTATATATATCTGTTCTCATTTGAAGGTACATGTACTCAGTCCAGTAACAAGGAACCACCTGGGCAGCTCACCTCACAGAAACCACACAGCTTGATGAAATAACACTGTTCACACAAGTGGATTATGTCTGATCAAATTTGGTCTTGGACTTGGGGCTGGTGGGCCACTGTCTTTCCAGGGGTAACAGGAAGAAGTTGCATCCTAATACCACGGCAGAGATTCCTGAGTGCAAGGAGCACTTGAATGCTTAGCTGATAATCAGGAGAGAAGTGGCAAAGGTTTGTTTGGCGCCTTGCAAGCTTCTACGTGCAGGTTTCGTGCCTTGTTACCTCACCCCCCCATAAATGAGGAATCTGATTAGAAATTAACAATAACTAAAAAGTCATGGAAAAAAATGTCCTGGGTAAGAAACAAAACAAGAATTGGAGAAAGAGTGAAAGAAGATTTATTGTTCTGCTCCTGATACCTGAGGTTTGATTCAGAATTGGTTTTCACTTGTGGCTCATGGATCTGCAGAAACCCAAAGGCTGCTTCTAAGAAGTGAATAAAAGCTGGCAGAAAGACTTCTGCTCTCAGTAGCCTTTTATTTGTTAATGGCACCTGCAAAACAAGGGAGAAAGGGAAGAACTGGGTCGCAGAAGAAGTTAAAGATTGCTGAAGGAAAGGAAATGCACTTTCTTTACAGAGCAGCAAGGAAATAAAGCTTCTTTGCCACTTTTAATGATCACTTCCTAAACATCTGAGCTGTTGAATTGTTAGTCAGAATGAATGTAGATGGAATTCAGACATAGGCAAGGCTATTTGCAGAAATTTGATTTTTACAGACACATCGACAGTACTTTTCCCCAGAAGTAGTACACTTTGATTTAGCTGAGGAAAAGAAATTATATGATGCGATTTAATTACACGTTTGTGACTAGCACTTTGTTACAAACACCGAGTGGTGGAAATGGAAGAAAAATGCAAGCTATTTGGTAGGTAAACATTCTCTTTTAGATTGTTGACTGAATTGGAATCATGAATAAATTGGAGGAAATTGCAATCTGCTTGTGGAAGTTCCAGAAAAAGGAGCTAAGCTCATAAGGTAAATTATTAATGCTGGTATATTCGCTTTGCTCCAGTTATTTGTAACGAAGGAAATGTGATTTGCGTGTGTACGGCATTTTAATATTAACTCAGTTGCCTGATCTAAAATAATGACACAGATCCGAGTCTTTCATTGCCAGAGAAGAATTTTTTATGCAAATAGAATCAAAATGGCAAATGATTCTGCCCCAAAATGGCTAAAAGCTGAGTTTAACTGGACTGCCTGAGGAAGGAGGTTTTAGACCCTCCATTTTCTTCACTCATGGTGTGACAGACACATGCACACATCAAAGTCGCTCAGCAAGAGGATAAAGATGCGTGCTTTCACCTTGGAGTCTGAATGAATGCTGAGATCTTATCCGCACCAAGTTTCATTAGGAACAACTACAACATAAACAAGAGTAATAACATAAATCGCATACTTAGACGCAGCTGAGCCAGAGTCAACAGTTAGCGGGTAAGAGTTAACATCCATGACAGAATGTTGCTGGGAAGCCTGTGTTTCAGCAGGGGTATTGCGCAACCTCTCTTCTTTCCATTTACAGCTCTTCCTTGTTATTCATAAATACAAATTTCCAGTCCCCTTTTTTTACACTATCTATAAATAACTTCAATTGCAACAAGAGCAGGAATAAAATCCTATGAAAGGGAATTGCAAATTACAACGGCAGTTTTCAACTTGAGCTTTTTGTGAATTTGGAATCAGTGTTTCCCAGAAACACTGTGATTTTAATATTGGCAGCTGGTAACAGTGGCTTTGATCTGAGCCCTGAAGCCTCAGATTTATATCCCAGCATACACAGAGGCACACTATTGCTTTTCAGGCTTGCTTTGCCCATGTGTCTCAGTCTGAGAAGGACCATCTTGGTATAAGAAATTTGTCTGGAGCTTCACAGACCCATCCAAATCCAGGCAAAGGAAAAACTGCTTTGTGTGTTGTTTAAGAATCATTGGCATCCTGTTGGTTGTTCCATGTAATCACTGAAATCATCTTGGGGAGCAAGTGGAAACTGCAGACTGGCTCATCTAGCTCTGAAGCTGCGTAAAACAAGGAGAGAACACCCTCATTGTAAACCATGCACCTTGCTGTAGCTGACTGGTTTTTATTTTGAACTGGTGGCATTCTGGCTAGTCTCCTTCTGGCATTGTTTAAACATTAATTGCCATGTGGTCTCTTTCTAACAAAACCTGAACATTTGACAGGTCTGCTGCTTCTAACAGGGACGGCAGAAAGCAGTAGGGTCTGCAGGCTTGAGGTACCCGAGGCCATTCTTCAAAGTGTAAAGCTTACTGTGTTAAGCATTTCCATCAGCTGCAATGCATTTGCTCCTCAGCATAAGCCCCATGCCCGATGGTGAGAATTTGCAGGGCTAAGCCACATTGGTACAGTCTCATGATGATTAATAGCGGCATGAGAATGAACTAATACTTGTCTAGTCCAAAATATGGTCTCCCTGGGACGTCTATGGAAGAAACAAGAGCTGGAGTCGGCTTTTTTTGGTGACTTGTTCAAAGCTTGTGCCAAGTCCCCCGGAAGGACCATCTCTGTGCTTAAAAGTGTGAAAATAACAGTGGTGTCAGGCAAAATCCAGGTCTAATTTTCATACCACAGAAAGAGAGCAACTCTTGTGGGGTTATATCCAGTTAAAAATGCCTCTATTGAATTCAAAGGGTTATGGACCTGAGGTGAAATCACTGTGGATTCTAGTCCAGCATCTTTCTCTTTTACAAGCCTGGCAGGGATGTACAGCTTGTATTGTCTTGGGGTGGATCCAGCTTTCAAACCGAGCTGATGTTGCTGAGTTGCCCTGCACAGAGGCCAGGAGTATGCTGGTTTCTTAAAGGCTCAGATGCTTCCCCTCCTTCTTTTCCACTGACAGACTCTGCACTCCCCAGAGGCTCCTTTTTAACAGCACAGACCATCACCAAAAATTAAAAATAGGAAAGAACTGGAGGGAGGAGAGGAGGGAAGGGAATAACAACACATACCTGCAGCAGCCTCTGCAGTATATTCCCTCTGTGTCCCACCAACACTGTCACGTGGAAGGGAAATTGTTCTATCAGTGACTATGTTAGATTCATGACCCCGCCACAACCTTGAATTGGCCTTTAGTTGTCGCTGATGGGAACTGAAGAACAGCTCCTGTCGACATGATTGCTGCTCTCCAATGAATCAGAACACGCAGGGCACAGAGCAGCACATTAAACTAGCAACAGAAATATATCACTGTACTTTTATATAGATGTATTGCTTTTGCCCAGGCATATAAATGATTGGGCTATCCACTTATTTTTTTTCCAAGGACTATAAATTAAAAATAAGCTAAGGGTTTGGAAATTATGCTCTCTCTCTTCCCCCCTCCCTTCTGTCCCCTCTTCTTTTAAAGCTGTGTAGCTATTTTAGATCTACAGTAAAACATTTTAAAGGAAATCGTACTGCCTATGCCTACTTGATCATCCTTTTTCTAAAAGAAATCTACCACCCCAGTTCTGTCTCAGGTAATTTAACTCTTCAGTGTGATCACAGTAACCATATGCATTCCTGTGCTTCTTTTGCTGCTAATGAACATTTACAAGGCTGTATCTTTTAATCTAGTAAGACAAGTATTTGAAATGGCAAAATCTATGCATGTCATGTGTTGTTCTTTTTCCCCTAAAAAGTATTTTGTAAAATAAGATTATTTCAATTACCCTAACCAAAGGTCACTTTGATTTGAAAGTTAGTTTGACGTACGGCTGCATAATTTAACATAGTGTCCCAAAAAGGAAAATGTTACCACGAAATTACATTTAATTTTTGCAACTTTGCTCACTGATTGAATCATCTTTAAAAAGTTAATTTTAATTTTGTTTCAGGTTTAATTCAGAGATGGCATCACCACACTTGAAGAGATTGCAACGGGTTTTGGCCATTGCACATTTCCAGCACTTTGTAAACAGTTTCTCCCTTACCAGCTTTGCAGCCAGATGTATAAGGAATAAGCAAGATGTCTCCTTTACATTCTTCCACCATCTCAGGTTGTTTTAGGATGAACTGCAGGACAAGAGCCTAGGAGTCAATTTATTAAGGTGTGAGGCCAAGGCAGGCAGGTATCGCAGTGGTTATTGCGGTGCAAAGCAGCCAGCCCCACAGCTGATCTTTGGAAACCCTTGCACAGGCGAGTGGACCAACTGACCTTCATGAGGCAAGCTTTTCCTATTCGAATCTGCAGGACTGAGCCTGCCACATTGCCTTCTGCTGGGTTTCCGAATGGGTTACAATGAGACCTAAGCTTTCTAAACTACTTTTCTTGGACCAGCTCCTGAAGAAGTTTGGTGTTAACCACGTGCCTGTGCATCGGGTGGAATGAATTTGCCATCCACCAACATGTGACCTGGACAAGGAAAATAAATGAGCTGGTTACAGCTATTTCCCCTCAACAGAGTCATAAACACCACGATAACAATTCCCATGCTTACTATCAAAACTAGCAAGGTATAAATAAAAACCTGGCTGCATTATCATCTTTTTTAAAAGACCAGTGATTTCCAGATCTGATGATAATAGGGTCACTCAACATTTTGACATTTTAGCCAAACACTCTCCAGGATAGGAGTGCTTCACCACACAACAGTGTTGACAGTATTTAAAAATCATATCCTTTGTGGTCCTCCGAGCAGCAAGTGCCATACCAAGAAACAGAGATTAAAGGCCTGTTAGTGCGGGGAGGGTGGTAAAGTGCAACAAACCCCTAACCATTTAGCTGCTTAGCAAGGAACAAGACCTCCATCCTCCTGCTCTGTTGCCACCCAGACACTATGCTTTAGTTCCTTAGGTGTTTAAGTGCCTCTTAATAAATCTTTCTAAATGCTCTTGGCATAGCCAGAGGTTGCTGACATCTTCCAAGTGCTGTGCGCTTCCGTACCTAGTAGCTTGTGTTGAAACCCTACCAAGGCCCACAGTTAACCCAGGGATCACTGACTAATGGGGGGAGGAGAGCAGCTCCTCTTTGCTGTGTTTTCTCAAGGCAAGGAGCCACAGACTTAGGAGAAAGGATTTAGAGGGATCATTCATGGAAACAAACGCCTGGCTTGCTTTGGAAGGACGTGTGGAGGTGGGGCCTCAGCCATCCTTTGCTGGCCAGTTCAGGCAGCTCCAAGCAGATTTCCACTGAGTGTGCTGTCTTCCAAAACATGGGATCAGTGAAGGCCAGAGAGGCCAACTCTCAGGCTCGGACTCTGCTCTCAAGATACTACCAACTAGACAGACCAGACTCCCCATAGATTTAGCCCCTTTCAAAGCCCATTGGTGGGGTGTGGAGGGGTCAAAGCCAAGACCTGGCTTTTTGCTCTGGCTTTTCCTGTTGGAGAAGGGAACACTAAGACCAAGACTAAGGCTGTGAGGCCAGCGAGCCTCTGCTAGCTCCTGGGAAAACATGCCCCCATATTGTTTTCTTTGTTAAAATACTAGGAAATTCTCCCATCTGTTCTTAAACAGCTCTCATGAGCAGTCACAGAAAAGAAAGAAAATGAGAAGCTATCAGAAACTGCCTCAAAGTGGGGCAGCAGTAGCCAGGGAGCAGCAGGGCTCTCCAGCAAAGTGCTCTGTGCCCAGAACCATTTACATCAGCTTTAACTCAAATCTTGTCCCCCCATCTTAAGCGAGGTGAAGTTATCACTTACTGTCTTGTAACCGCCAGTCCCTGAACTCAGATGAACTTCAAATACTTCGACCCAATAAGTACAACTGGCACTTGAAGGACACACAGAAAGTCATCACTGAAAGGTGCTAACTTTTCTGAGAACATATTAGTTTTCTGACTGACTGCTTTGTCAGCCCAGACAGAAGATTGTTTTATAGGGCAGGTCTGGCATGCTCTTTGCTTATTGATGTTATGAATGTCCGTGATTTTATTTAGAGTTTAGATAGGTTAACACCAGATGTTGAGATTATACAGTGGAAAAAAAAAAACCCCTTGCCAATACCCTCACCTCATCTACTGAACTGCTCCTCCAGCAGCCCATGTGAAGGGAAAGGTTGACAAATTCCTGATATCAAACCCAGCTGTCAGAACAACACGGGGTAATGGCTGTCCTTGTCAAACACGCCAATTAATTCACCAGCCTGTCAATGTAGGTGTAATTGATAGACTCCACAATCTGGCTGAGTAATGAAAGTCGAAAGCATTACTAAGACCATTTCACCTCCTAAGAGATCCCATAATCTAACCTGAGCAATCAGCACTGTGATGAGGGGTGCAGGAAAAAAAAAACAACACAACAGTTTTGTGCCATAGTAAGTAGAGGTTTCATGCATTATAAGGGTAGAAAAGGATGCGAAAAGAATATGAAACAATGGCATAATATCGTGGAGTGAGAGTGTTAGCCAAATACTCTTTAAAATAAAATAGAAAACATAGTTAGAGGAATTGTTTCTCTGTGAGAATCGGTGTGTTCTGGAAGCCTTTATTTTGATGAAGGAGCTGTTTTTAGTAGAAAATGTGGCCACTGTCACCAAATCTGCTGCTGTAGGAAAGCAGTGACAACTCAGCAGGGTCATTAGCACAGTCCATTGCCTGATTCAGAAATGGTTGTTAAGAACGTCTGAAACAACAACCAAAAAATTGCTATTGGAGTTCCCTGGCTGCTGTGCTAACTTCCCCACTGCCAGTATAGATTTTGGTTTAGTAAACGGTTTGAGGTCTTCTGGCCTTAGAGGATGGGTTTTATATTACTTATATTAGTTTATATTAGTTTTATTAAAAACACCAAAAAAAAAAAGCTTTCTTCTTTATCACCATAGCATAAGGATAAGGTCTTTGTACCTACCTTGGTGACGTATTCAAGCCAAAATAGCTCTGTCAAGTCAGCTCTGTCAGCAGACGATGTAATAAAATAGGTAATAAAATCTCCAGGGATAAATCCCAAAGCCATACACACCAGGTACATTCCTATACTGACCAATGAAATTTGTCTCACCCTCTTTCAGCAGGCTGCGTTGGCTCATCTGAGCTACCGTGACGGGCAATACCGCAAACCTCTCTAGACTCATTGCTATCATGTAAACATGCTTGAGAAATACCTGCCTGTGCTGCAAAGAGCAGGAGGCAAAGTCAAGGCTGCTCCTCTGGGCTCAGGGATGGCACAAACCCTGCCCAGGAGCCCTGGAGAAGGAACTAAACCATCTAGGATTTTAACGTATACTCTGAGAGTCTGAAATGAGAAAACACAGCTTCTAATGGAGCTTAGGACAGCATTTTATGGGGAGGGACTCCAGGATTGGTTCTTTATGCCATTCAGGAGATAATTCAAAGACATTGCACCCACTGGCAGCGATGAGAAAAGCGAGTGAAAAAGGAGTGGCAGTGCTGGGTAGCTCTAGCTTCCTGCTTCCTAGGATTTGTGTACTTCAGGATGAATAGAATACTTGGTGATCAGAAGAGTGCAAATAGCGGTTGTATTAATGATTTCAACACAACCTCTAAATCCCAGGATGGCAGGAGAAATCTTCAGCTTGGTCTTAATCTTCTGACACTTTTTATTAAGAACCAAAGTAAGTACTGCTGCCTTATGACACAGCAGTTTACAGGAGTGTGAACTGTGGCATCATCACTTCAGTGTATGTACACTCTGAGCTCAGGTCCTAGTCAGACCGGCTAGAGCTTTCCCAAAAATGAGTTGCTGGAGGGACAACCTCCTGTCCGATATTCTTCTGGCTTTTTTGTTGAGACTTGTCTCATACTTGCACCAGTCTTTTTGTCTCTGGCTCCGAGTTGCTGAGTGATGCACATCATTGCCCACATTCATTAGGGTGATCACTGCTGCAGATATCCCCTAACAAGAGAAGAGCCCAAGTCCTCCTGCCCACTCAGCATGTTTTAGTCCACAGTTGCCACTCTTCTTCCAATAAATGTTTGGTACCTCTTAAAGACACCTGCAGGGCTCCCAGCTCATACAAGTATTACGTGTCCTGCAGCAAAGACACCTCAAATAAATATGAGAATCATCTCACCATTATTCTTCCTCTCTTTCTCCCACCTATTCCCTAAAGGATATTGATCTTTGATGTGCTTGCATTCTTGAGGCAATATGAAGACAGTATGTGTGAATCAGAGATGCAAGTAAGTGATATTTGAAGCTGTTCTCAAACCTAAAGACAGTTTATTCTAGCTTTGCCATGTCAATTCCAAAGACAACTCGGTTTCTAAGTTAGCAGCACTCTTTGGTAATAAAAGATAATGCCATCCCCAGAGACCAAAACCTAACCCTTGTCTTCATTTTGGAGATGTAAGGTATCACAAGATCCGATACCAAGTGTCCTCAATCAAGGACAGGGAGTGTGCATTATTTTGCACTCTGCCCATTGTGTTCTCCTATTGCAGAATGAGATGGACACACAGAAGTAGTTCATAGTTTGTTAGTCTTCCTTACCCTTGGGTCCCAGAACTGAACACAGTATTACAGATGTGGTCTCACAACTGTCAAGGACAGGGGTCTAATCACTTCACCTACGGTGCTCTAACACAGGCCCCATGCTTTGGTCACCTTAGCTGCCATGGCACACTGCTAGCTCGTGTTCAGCTCATTGCCTCCAGTGACCCAGCACTTTTTTCAGCATGGCTGCTCCCCAGTGCTGTACAATGGGGTTAGTCTGTCCGGATTGCAGAACTTTGTGTTTGTCCTTGCTGAATTTCACCAGGCTCCTGTTGGCCTGGTCCTACAGCCTGCTTCTGTCCTCCTGAAACACTCCATGGTCTTCGGACTGAAACAAATGCTAATGTTGTTCTAATGTTCCCACATATGCTGTGAGGAAGGCAGGATGTCACAGTGGCGGATCCTACTTCATAAATTGCATCCAGGATATATCTAAAGAAGAAAAAGCAAGGGGTGCGTGTATGTGTGACAATGACACAGAATCTCCCTCCATCTTCTCCTACTTGCCCTGACCTGAGGTTAGTTGAGTCCCTGTTTGGTACAAGCTGTGTGGCAATAACATCTCAATGTTGTGGCCTTCAGCGAATGTAAGGTTTAAGACTTGAGGAAAAGATACCCATAAATTCTCCAAGTGATGAATGGTTGGCAGGTTCATTTCAGTACTTTCTGCTACAGAAGTTTAACATTTTTTTCCAAGGTGCCATGGTTTAACCCCAGCCAGCAACTAAGCCCCACAGGGCCCCACACTTCCTCCACCCTGGTGGGATGGGGGAGAGAATCAGAAGGGTAAAAGTGAGAAAACTCCTGGGCTGAGATAAAGACAGCTCAGAAGGTAAAGCTAAAGCTGCACACACAAGCAAAGCAATATAAGGAATTCATTCCTCACTTCCCGTGGACAGGCAGGTGTTTAGTCTCCAGGAAAGCAGGGCTTCCATCACCCATAACAGTTACTTGGGAAGACAAACACCACCACTCCCAGCATCCCCCCTCCCTTCCACCTTCCCCCAGGTCTATACGCTGAGCATGATACCATACGGTCTGGGACATCCCTTGGGTCAGCTGTCCTGCCTG
>JBCJKH010052443.1:9160-20073 GCA_039877255.1 Loriculus beryllinus
AAACTGTATAAACCAATTGCTTATATACATATAGAGGTGCAAACCAATTCATATACAGTCAGAACTTGCCAAAAATGTTGCCACCTAACCTGCAGTAACAAATGATTTTTGAATAAAAAAGGCAGGTTTTAAAATGCTAATTTCTATGTTTTCTGTTTTACTCAAGGCAGAAAAATTCTACCAAGATTCTGGCATTTTACTGATAACCTAAAAAGCAGGTAGTCAAGGATCTCTTATCAGAAAACTAAGAATGCTTCAGTTTTAGACACTTGCAACCCAAAGAGATGCAAATAAACACTGTTCATCCACAAAATACACTTCAAAAATTAAACATTAAGTGCTTCAAAAGAATACTCAATATCAGCCCAGCTGTATTTTCACTGGTGACAACGAAATGGCTGGCATTGATGTCAGTGAAAACGGATCAGTAGGTCTAACAGTTTGCCAGTTGTTTGGAATTACCAGTTGCTGAAAGTTAGGCGTTAAGCTTAAAAAGAAACTTTAAGAACAGCTAATTTATCAGCTTAGTAACATGGAGGAAATATGGGAAAGGGCACGGATAAACTGTGTCCTTTGGAAGACCTGTAAGTACTGATGTTAGAGGCACCTGCAGCACAGGAGAGTCCCCCACTGTTGTGTGTAATAGCTGAGTGAGAAACCAGCTGTGCCTGTGACATTAGGGCCCTTCTACAGTTGAACAAACATATCAAAGGGCTGGATCAGAGACTATAAAGCAGAACTGCTTGAAGAAAATTCATTCTGCTGCTGTCACTCTGTTTTGATTGATATGAATAAGCCTTATCTTCAAAAATATAGCTAACATGAGTATTTCTATAATCACTTCAGATTGCATTTTACAAAGGAAGACAATTTTGCCTCCTCCCTGCCCCTCCTCCTCCTCTCTTGTTCCTTCCACCCTGGAAAAGTCTTTATACATATGCTAAATGTGGGAGGAAAAAAAGTACCTTCCAAATCTTCACGTCTGTGTATAACCCTTTTTTTTTATATGTACAAATTTAGAACTGAAGAACTACTGCTCCAAAATCTCTTACCTTTTGACAGATCCTTTTCGTGTGTGGTGGCTATGATTGTCAGCAGCAGTTTGTTAAGTCTAAAGGAATATTGATATTAGAAGGTAGTAGGACCATCTTTTTTTCTTTTCAAGAGTGGGTAATCCAGGAAGAGAATGACTACACTGGCCATGCACAGCTATGCCTGTGGACCATGTTGGATGGGGTTTTGAGCAGCCTGGTCTAGTGGAAAGCATCCCTGCCCATGGCAGAGTTGTCGGAAGTAGATGAGCTTTAAGATCTTTTCCAACCCAAACCATTCTATGATTCTATGATCTTGTAGTCCTTATTCAGCAGTCCAGAACCTGTGGGCTTTATAAAGAAGAGCTATGCATTCAAGGATGAAATCCCCCAAACCATTCTATGATTCTATGATCTTGCAGTCCTTATTCAGCAGTCCAGAACCTGTGGGCTTTAAAAAGAAGAGCTATGCATTTAAGGATGAAATCCCTTATCTCTATCGGTTTTCATACAGCTACTAAACTCTTGGCCCAGATATGCCAGCAATATGATGGGAAAACACAGTATTAAAAATAAATTCTTCCCCAAGGTACACTGAATGTGACTGTGGCTATACAGGGAATGAATCCAGTTCTGTGTTTTCTAAACAAGTGTTAGACTGATTTTTAGGACAGAAGGCAAATATTTTGGTTTTAAAAGCTGTTTCGCGTGAACTAAAAAAAATCTAAATAGCAGGAGGTGGCTACAGAAGCTTTAGGGAGAACAAAAGAAAAGACCAATAGCTGCAAGAGGATAGAAAAATGCAGACAATTCTGCTGAAGAAAAAAGATCCCTTAAGAAGATAACTGGATTTAAAAATAAGAAGGAGCAAAGTAAGCAAAGAAATAAACAGCACTGACTCTAGGTTACAGCCAATTCACATAGGCTGACCAACCATAATCAATAACCCTGTTGGTGGTCTTTAAATAAAGGTCAGACAAAATTGCACTGCAATCCACATGGGAATTATTTAAGTGCTTATTTAAGAGAGCGGGTTGTCTGTGGGAGGCAGCACTAGTTTCACTGTGTTTCTAACAGTGCTTAATTAGTTTATTATTGCATTTGGAATTACGCCTTTCTTAGAGACTTTAAAATTTTTTTTGTACTGTTCAACACCCTCCTCTATCCACATCTTTCCCCAGAGATCCCCAGGAGCATACATTTTTTAGTTCAAATTCTGTATCTTCATCTTTGTGTCCTACCAGAGGTCTCAGGCCTCACCAATAAGCTTCTATGCATACAATCAATCAAAATATTACCCTCTGCTCCATTTGTCAATGCACGCCTTCTGCCCCCTATCATTGAAGCAGCATGCCATGCACTCAAGCACTTGAGAACCTTGTCATTCCAAGATCGATGACGAAATCATGGCTGTTTACCCTTTGGCAAACTTAGTTATCAAGCACAAGGTGACAAAAATATTTATCTAAAATGGCCCGCTGACCTTCTGTTCCCACAGAAGTTAGATAATTGGAAAACATGTGCGCTAATACAGTCTGTATGGTTGCACAGGCAACAGAAGTCTGCACAGCTTCTGAATGTAAACTACGTAGACTGAAAAAAACTTTTGGAGCAGGGACAGCATTTGCTGTATATTCTCCTTCTTTCTGTAACAGACTACAATGCTTTAAATCAGATATACAAGCTTGTGGATGGTTTCCCAGGGGTTGAAAATGCACAGTATCTCTTTGCTAAGATACCTCATCTTCTGACCCACCCAAGGGAGAACCCAAAACCTCCCAAAAGACAGTCCTCTATGTGATTTTAGTTCATCCAAAATAATTATTCTTTCTTCCCAGGCTTGCAAACTCAGGCCTGTCCGAGGCTTTGCAGCTGGACCATTTAAAGCTTCTAGATACAATATGTGAGCCTAATGGCCCTGTGACAGGCTTAGGTTGAAAATAAACTCCTTAGAGCAAGCAGCTTAAGTCCAGCTGGTTTTGGACTTGAAAGGGACCTGTGAGTAACCAACACATGCCCCTTTCAGTAACTTCTTGTTCTCATGTTTATTAGGTAGCCCTCAGCTCAGCACTCTCATCACCTCAAAGCACTTCAACCCAGGCACTTGGGACCATCAGCCAGCTCTGAGCTGCAGGCATCAATGGGGCTGGAAGACACCATGAGGAGCTGTTGTCACTGCCAACCTGACACAATATAAGATTCAGAGAAGGAACATTGCGTGAGAAACATAGACCTCATTATTGCTTGTCTGATTGCCACCCTGCTCTCCCATCCTGGTGTTCAGCATCAAGTTGTATACAAGATTTGAGCTCATCGAATGAAGCACGTTGTTTGAAGCAGCTTATCTTTTTTCTTTTGGCAATAAAGTTGTCAGTCCCTGAAAGGCCTGCAAGTAGCAGGTTGAACTCTTCCTGGAAGTGCCAAAGCTAAGCTTGCCTTCAGGAGAAGATAGTTTTTAGGAGTATTGCTGTGGAAAGGGAGCTTTGGTCTGTGGAGCAGGAAAGCAGATTGATATCAGCACTCAATAATGGAGCTGAAAAGAGTACTTTGACCTACTGAAAGAGTTAGACGCTTGGCTTAAGCCAGTGCATGTATTATATGGTCTAACTGGAACTTTCAAGACAGAAGTTCTCTGAAACGGAACAATTCACTTCCCATTACCGCTATTGTGAGTTTAAGCCTAATTTTACATAGGGCCTGAAATGGAGCACCGTTGGGTCATTGGACTGCTCACTGCGATATAAAGATGTAGGGAGCACAGCAACATACAGGCCTACTTTAGGATTGAAACTACTCTGAAAAGTGTCCTATAATGCAAAATTGATTTCATAATATGTGAGTGCTGTAGGGAACATTTTCCACACTTTTTCACAGAGACTGTGCAAGTTGGTCTCTATCTTTCACGAAATGGTATTTGATATGAACTATTATTAGCTGGAAAAGATAATCTGTTCAGTGAAACATGCCCATTTTCTGGTCCTAAATTGTTTCTGCTCCCTAAAAGCACCGATTCCTCAGTAATTCAGAACACAGGCTCTGCTAATGTTATGCTTGACGCATATATTTATCAATCTGATAATTATGCTTAAAATAAGGGAGGGAAACAGAAAAAGGCTGACTGGGGAAGAATTCTGATCAAGTGCTAAAGGCAAACACTGTTCAGGTCTGCTAGCACAGAGGTTTGCAAGAAAACAGAAAGATAAAATGCAATTTCACATTTTATTCAGGGCTGTTTATTCAGCTCTTTTTCCCTAAGAATCACTATCAATATTCTCTAGTTATTTACACTTCCATTTCTGATGGAGCTTGGGCTTGGTCAGCAAATCTGTTCTAGAATAAAACATTCTTTCTTTTTTATATCTGCTCACAGATGTTTTAGGATGAGATATCGATTATCCTGTAAATGGACAAGAAAGCAGTTGCTTTTGAACCAGAGGCATGTTTTCCTCATTACAGGTCTAAACCACTAGCTGCTTTTTAAACTTATTCAATCCCTTGGTTCTGTTTCATCAGCTTCCCTTCAGGGTTTGGATTGGGGTTTTTTTGCCTCTCCTCTCAAATCCTCGAGGTTCCAAAATTCCTAGGGTACTTCACTCTTCCTGCTGCACAGAGCTGAGAAAACTAAGGGGTGAGTGTGTGTGTTTGTGTCTATATATGCTTTGAAAACTTGGTGATGTGGTGATACTGCCACTTGGATATTATTTGTCTTTTTTCGTGGTGGTTTGACCTTGGCTGGCCAGCAGGTACCCACCCAGCTGCTCTTTCACTTTATCTCCTCAACAGATGGGGGAGAAAACAAGTCGGGGTCGAGATACAGACAGAGAGATCACTCACCAATTACTGTCATGGACAAAACGGACTCAACTTGGGGAAAATAATTTATTGTGCATTAAAAACCAGAACAGGATAGTGAGAAATAAAGACAAAACTAAAGCACCTTCCCGTGCATGCCCCTCTTCTTCCCACGCTCAGTCTCAATCCTTCACTTCTGGCCCTTTTACTGGAGGAGGTGGGGAGGAAGAATGGGGAATGGGACAATATTTCATCTCTGCTACTCTTTCCTCTGTACACTTCCCCTGCTCCAGCATGGGGTCCTACCTGTGGGGTTCAAGTCTTGAAGGACCACCCCAGAATGGGTGTCCCATGGGTTGTAGCTCCTGCCAGAAAACATGCTCCTGAAAGAGGTCCTTTCCATGAGCTGCAGCTTCCTTCAGGGCATGTTTGCCTGCTCCATCATGGTCCTCCATGGGCTGCAGGGGGACAATCTGCTTCACCACAGTCTTCACCATGGACCGCAGGGGTATCTCTGCTCCAGTGCCCGGAGCACCTCCTGTTGCTGCTTCCTCTCTCACCTTGCTGTCTGCAGGGCTGTTTCTTCCACATTTTTTGCACTCTTTCTCACAGCTGCTGCACAGCGTTTTTTTACCTTGTTTGAATTTGTTATCACAGAGGTGCCAACAGCACTGCTGAGGGGCCCAGCTTTGGGTCGCAGCAGGTCTGTTCTGAAGCCTTCTGGACACATCCCTTTCTGACACAGGCACAGCTCTTGGTCCCTTCTCACAGAGATCACCCTGCAGACACCCCAACCCTGCCACTAGCAAAACCATGCCATGCAAGTCAAATACATGGTTTTTGTTTTTCAAAAAAATGTTTTCACTCTGAGTGTAGTGGCCATCAAGGACACCTTTGAAAATCTTAGAAATGTGATTTTTTGCCATTGGTATCAAAATACTGTGAG
Source organism: Loriculus beryllinus (assembly GCA_039877255.1). NCBI lineage: Eukaryota > Metazoa > Chordata > Aves > Psittaciformes > Psittacidae > Loriculus > Loriculus beryllinus. The sequence continues at coordinate 14,930 of JBCJKH010052443.1, forward strand.
CTGAATCTTAAGAGAAAAGTAGCAGGCTGAAAACAAGAGCCAGTTCATGAGAGCCTTGTTTTCTTATTCTCTCTTTCAGGGAGAATTGGCTTCCTAAATAAGTAATTCACTGCCCTACTAGTTTCCCAAAGACCCCTCCATACTGGATGCATCAGATAAAGCTAGAAGTTCACAAGTATGAAAACAAAGAAATCATAGGATACAGAGAAGCGAGGGCTGAAACATTGGAAGAGTAAATAGGCAGCAAAAGTGAGTGGAGGTGTCCTGTGTTATTTGTGTATCTTGGCCTTACAAGAAGGTCTCAGTGGCCATAGAGCACATATGAGGCAGCGGTAAATTTCAGAAGTTTCTGAACTAGAAAGTTCATTGTAAGCATACTCTTGGGTTGAGTTTTAGAGTCAGACATTTTTGTTTCCAAACACTGCAAACTTTTGCAATAGACACCCATATTTCTAAGTGAAAATGTGTGAATTAAAAAAAAAATATCCTAATTCCTGAAGGGCAGTTTGGAGGGTGAGGGAAGCTACTTTTTCAGCAGAAAAAAAAATGTTTGAACTAGGAAGAGATTTCATATCCAGAAGCTGGTGTTCTTATAACCCGTAACAGTTGTAACACGGTGTCACATACCATCTAAATCTTGGGTAGCCATCGTTCTCTTACATGGATGGTTATGGGCTCAACTTCTGCCTCACAGTAGTGAGTGTGAGTATCAAGGTCTGTGAAGTTACACTTGTGTAAAAGCTGTGTGGCTAGAGGTCCTCATTCACAAAAGTGATGAATGGAATCACAGTAATCTTTTCTTTAAAAGTATTCTTGAAGGGAGCTTGAGGCATAGCATCTCCTAGAGTCAGCGCTTCCTAAAATGACACCGTTAATGGTGCATGACAAAGGCATTTCTTATCACCCACATTAAGGAAAAAGCATTTTGCATCTTCTTGCATCTTCCATGGGCTAGATTAATAGTTTTCTGTCACAATATCCTACCACATACTACTGGTTGGTGAGAATAAAGCACATTCCAGCTCACACATTGAAACAAAGCATCTCACCAGGGTGCAGTATGGAAGGCTGCTTCCTCTCCTGGTGAGTGTTATCTGAGAGGTAGCATCCTGCCTGGCTGTAGCCCATCAGTGTGCATGGCTTTACACTTCTTCCTTTTTCTTTTCATTGTTTACTGTGGGGCTGTAATTGACCCCTACTACTTCACACCTCCTTTCTCTTCCCCGAAAGTGGCTGAACAGCTTCCAGTCTGGTAGGATCCCATCTCCCCGCCAGACTGACACTCATGCATTAAATTCTTTGAAGAACACTTCATACACACAACAGTTGGAAGAATTTGAAGAATTTGACCAGCAACAAATGCCTGGCTTGGTTAAGCTTTTAAGCTGGAGTTATGGTCTGTTAATGTGCTGCTTGGGAGCTTTTGGTCTATTCCCAGTGCTAGACAAGGAAAGGGAAAAAAAAAGAAAGGAAAAGAAAAAAAGGTTCATATCCATTTTCCTCATGTTTCCTGAGGTATACTCCAGGCTGAGCTGTCTGTCAGTGTAAGCAAAGACATCTCAGGGAATGTAATAGAGCGCAGTACGGTTTACTTTGTTCTTTCAGGGAAGGCCATCCTCAGCTAAAAAAGAAGAGCCATCGGGTGAACATTCTGTTCTGCCTGGAGTGTTTTGAAACATTTTGTGTATTGGGGTGCCCATGAGAGTCTGGAGAGGCACTCAGCCTTTGGAGTGCTGACTCCATGGGTATTCATCATGACCTTGATTAACATTATGGTCCTTCTATGCCCTGTGTCACTAAAACCACACACTCAACTATTAGTTGATGGATACCTGTAAATATAAAGCAGGTGAAATAAACAAAAATCTCAGTTAGTGTAAATTAGCCTTGCCTGAGTTGTTTCAGAAGTCATGCAAAACTGGATCAAGAGATCAGGGAATCTGCCCCAATATACAAAATATTAAATAGTAGCATATGATACCTATGGGGGAGGGGAGGGGGGAAGGAGAGGAGGTAGGTGTGTGTATTCACATCCGTATAAGCAGAACACTGTCACAGCATTCTGTTCTAATCCTTTTTAAACCCAGTCTCAAAATAGACCAAGTTGACTGTACTTTGAGGATACCAGGTTTTTTAAAAACAAAAGGGAAAAAAGCTTGTAGTGCAGAAGCTCTATCTCAGCAATACTGTTTCCTAATTACGGTGAAAATTCCGTGCAGCTGCTGTTCAGAGCTGAACTGGAACAGACTTGAGGTTGGGTGACACTGACATGCCTCTGACAAGATGGACCATTCAGAGGTGCTGTCATTAAAAACACAATGTGCCGCTTTCTGACAAAACTGAACACAGTACTTTGCCTACCAAAAGACAGGAGAAAAGTATTCTACCTCGAACTTTTCTCATTCCTCTCAGAACTCCAGTAACCCCCCAATGAATTCTTCCAGCTACCAAATTATTCTTGCTTTTAAAACCTCCCTTTTCCCTCTAGCTTCTGATGATTAACTCTCCCTGTAAACTGCTTTGTAATAATCTGTATGGAGGACAGTATATAAAAGTAAATTGCATTGAGTTTGATCCAGACATCATTGGACTCAAAATTACATTGAGGGTTTGGGCTGGTTTTTTTCCTCCTCCCCATTTCTAGGTCTGACTGGCAAGCCAAATCATTTCTATTTGCTATCATAAAGGCTAAATAAAAGGGCAAACAACTCATTGCTGCTTCAATAAAATTTATGTTGCTATTTCAAAATGTGGCTCTCCTTTGTCAGCCTCCACCACAAGATATACTCATTCATACACAATGCCACTGCATCACTGAGGTGTTTACATTTTACAGAGTCTCCAGAAATTATGGATTCAGGTTATACCTGTTTTGGTGAACCTGATCACTGCAGAAAAAGTGAGGCTGTTGGAAAATTAACTTTTATTTACAACACTGACAACTATGAAAAGATGCAGTTTCTTGCTATTGTAGTGAGGTTATTACTTTCCTTGTAATAAATCTCAGGACACTCAATTAAAGTTAACTTGCAGTTTGCAACAAGCAGCTTGTAAAGTTTCCTGGAAAGAGCTGCCGTATTGTCATTCAAAGTACTTTATATGAAACAGTGCAAGACAGTGACAAAGCATCTAATTATCTGATTATGCTGCAAGAATAGTTTCTTACATGTACTGAATTTTGCATACTATCAACGAACACAGACTGTTTCCTCACTGACTCACATAAACAAAACCAAAAGAAAATAAGATAGAACAATGGGTTTCAGCTACTATTGCTCCCAAAGAACTGGGATGTTTCTGCCAGTACTTCAAAATACCAGATCTCTCCATCAAAGTGGGTGTACTGGGGATGTCCAGCTCAGGAACAGAAGTTTGTCCATTCTTTTCACCAGAACAAGGACTAATGCCTTTAAGCTGATGGAGAGGAGATTTATATTAGATATTAGGAAGAAATCCTTTACTGAGAGTGCTGAGGCACTGGCACAGGTTGCCCAGAGAAGCTGTGGCTGTCCCATCCCTGGCAGTGCTCAAGGCCAGGATAGACAGGGCTTTGAGCAACCTGGTCTAGTGAAAAGTGTCCCTGCACTTGTCAGGGGGGTTGGAAATAGATGGTTTTTAAGGTTTCTTCCAGTCCATACCATTCTATGATTTTGTGATTGGCCAGAGACTAGCTGTCTGTGTAGCCAAAATCAGGGCACACCACAACGAAAGCTGTGTACCGACAGTTTGTCAGAGGTGGTGCCTCTTGGAGTAGAAAGATTTTCTATGTGAGAATGAAGGAAGAAACCCACATCTTTAAACTTACTACTTCACATTTGCCTGGCACTATATTGATGAGTCCTTTGAGGGTTGGTGAGGCCAATACACAAATTCCAGTGGTATAAATGGGGGTGGGGATCAGCAGCTACTTCATGACAAATGCTTGTGCATTTGCTCTTACCCTGGAGAGGTGCCATCATAACCACCCAGGAGCTGCAGTGGAAGCTCAGATCTGGACAGTTAAGGGAAATGGACACGTTTCAGTTTTATGTCCAGGTTTATCCCACAGCTGCTAATTTGTCTGAGCAATTCAACCAGTGACAAAAGCAGAAGAGCATCAGCAAGGAAGCTGCACTATTCTCTGATCAGGTTTTCTTTTCTGCTGATTAGGCTTACCATAGCTGGTAATGGTATTACATATGGTACTGTTTGTGCAAAACTCAACATGGGTAAGGTACTCCAATTTCCTTTACTACAGTTTGGGGCAAGACAGAGGGATAAAAATAGTTTGTGGATATCTTACAATAAGAATTTCATTGGAGGCAGTTTTTTACTGTGCCACTGCTGCACTGTGAATAGTATCTTCACATTAGCCTTAACATAGTCCCCCTTCTTCACAGTCCCAACTGTCATACCATTAAACATAAATCGTGGCCCCAAGGGACCCACTTTTCCAGAAAGGATAAGCAATGTACCCTCCATAGCATATCAGTCTCCAGCTTGTCCTGAGGACTGTCAATTGTGCTAAATTATGTATAAAATCAATGCAAGGTGCTGTCTGCCAGAGATAGGTTGACATTGGCAATTTGATTTTCACTGAAAGGGGTCACAAGTCCCCAGTCTTCATGACACTGGAATAAGTGCCCATTCTGTCCCTATTTCTCTACCTCCAAAATTATACCTGCTTTGTTGCACTTTAAAGAAAGGTCACAACAAGATGCTGCTGTCATGAAACGCCTCTTTAATTGTCTGCAATGGTCAAATTTATATGCTGTTGTCAATGCGGTACGGTTACAATCTGCCCTTTCTGCTCAAATTTCATTATATTTTTATTAAATGAGCATTCACAAATTTTATCTTTTTCCCCAGGGGATCTCACACAGTATTATATCCAAGTTACAAAAAACAGCACTCTCAAGACTCAAAAGGATTTATTTGCACTATGATCATAGAATCATAGAGTCATAGAATCACAGAATGGTTTGGGTTGGAAGGGACCTTAAAGATCATCAAATTCTAATGCCCCTGCCATTGGCAGGGACACCTTCCACTGGACCAGGTTCAGTGAAAGGCGTCCCTGACCTTGAACACTTCTAGGGATGCACAAATATGCATGAGATATTCATGCAAGTTGGGAGACAAATAACCTTGTGATGATTTTCAGG
>JBCJKH010052445.1:1139-23111 GCA_039877255.1 Loriculus beryllinus
ACAGATTGGTAGCAATTTAGGGGATTTATGCAGGAAACCCATAGAGTTAAGGATTTAAAAAGCACTGCTTTTTAGTCAGTGATAAATCATCCCACGTAGAATTTGTGAAGGTGATACAGATGAGGAAATCACACTTTTTCCTTTCCAAGTACATACTGAGGCTAAAAAGAATTACAATGCTACGTACACATACTGAAACCTGTTCCGAGCACCCTGACACATTGATAAGACAGAAGCTGCCTTTGAAGGACTTAGAAACATTTCTGGCTTGACTGTGCTGGGTTTCTAATAGAGGTACAGCAGAAATGCTTTCACAGCTTTGATAGCTTTAGGCGATCACAAAAACTCAGATGTCTTGAAAGGACAGAAATGTAGACATGCTGCTTGAGCCCATAGGAGGAAGAGCTGGCCCCATGTTTACAGAGCCCTCCTCTTCTCTATAGGGCAGCTAGGCCCCTAAGGTGAAATATGTATGCTCCATTTATGAGACAGGCATGACACGATGCTGAGGACATGAGTGGACTTTTTGCTAGTGCATACAGAACAGCTTTGTACCTGCACAACACATGTACTATTGCAACACCAATGCACCTCTGCCAAGTATCATTAGGCTAGATCCTACATAAATACAGACTGAAATGCTCCCTGCACCCCACAGAGACCAGTGGTCAGAGGGGCAGGTTCACCAGTAGCTCAGTGACAACAGCAGCAGCCTCTTTTCTCTGCTCTCATCACTCTCAGCACGTGCATGGAGAGGGAAGACTCTGGCAGCCTAAATTCTGGCAGCCCTGGGAGAGCATTTAAGCTACTGCTCAGCCTATAGGATTGAAAACATACTGGCCTGAGAGCCTTACTGCTCCTATGCACCCAGGGTTTTACTTGGAGGTAGCTGGCACCAGCCACTATCAGAGAGGAGAAAAGATGGGGCCAGGTTTGTGATTGGAAAGAGCAGCTTTTACATTCTTGACAAGATAATACATGCTATAGAAATACAACAAATAATGACTGCAACCTGCTTAATACTTCTGTGTTTCTGTATCACTTAGTGGTTGGGGTTCCTTTTCTCCACACCAGAAGCAAGTGGACTAGCACACATCTAGCATAAATATTTAACACACCAATGTGAAGACAACCTCTCTCTTTTTTCTTTGCCTGTCTCTTCAACTCTCAGCATTCCAACAGGACTGCTGTTTACAAAGCCTGATTAGGAATGCATCTTTAAAAGGATGTGGGGAAAGGAAGGAGCAGATATCCTTGAGATCAGATGATTCCCCAAAATGTTTGATCCCCTGGATCAAATGCAGTGTTTTTCTTCCCACTGTGTGCCTGTGTGTGAGCATCTGCACCAGTTTACTGGCAGGTACCGCAGTTCTTAGAATTCCTGATCACAGTCACAGGAGAATCACAGCAGAAAGGAACAAACTTTGTCCATTAAAAGACAGCCTGGAGTTGTTTTTTGACAGTTTTCTTGCTTTAGGCTGGTACTTTGGTGTTCATTCAAACCACTGAAGTCTCTTATCAGGGACAGAACAGCATAGAACTGGAAATAGAAAAACACAAGACAATCTGAGCTTCCTTAGAAAATATTAGAATGCAAACTTGGAAATGGCTTCACTTTGAACTTCTCTCTCTTCACAATTATCTCTCACTGAAAGCAAAATGATGACAATAAAGTGGCCAAAAGTAAAAAAGAAAAAAAAAATTGAAAAAAAAGAAACTAAAATAGGTGGAGATGGATGGAAGAGATGAGAAGAACAGATTAATTCTCCAGGGTTTGCATTCTGCTTTTCATATATATCATCTTCTTAACCGCAGAACAGGAAAATCATCTTTTATGAATTACATTAAGTTTAATATTACATTTCTCACGAGACAGAAACATCTCACAGACAGTTGGATTATTTTCGTGCTGCACACACCTTTTTTTATGAAATAAAGTTCATATCAAAGGCAATCTAGGAATAAATGAGACTGCATCATCCCACTACCAAACTTTGCTAACTTGGATTTGCTAACCATGGGAATGCAATGGCAGACCTAAAAGTTCCACAGAGCACACTGGGATTTTTTTGTTTCTCACCACTTGTCCAGTCTCAACTGCTCATAGCTGGAAGCAGAGCCCATGGTGAGAGCAATGTTATAGCCAGGTACCTCACCTAAAGCTGTGGGTCCTGTTCTCAATCTGCCTGTCAACCTTGAAGTTGTCCTTACCTTGTCTATGCCTCCAGAGCTGTGAAACACACTTCACTTATCACATATTTGAAATTTCTAGATGCAAAGCTGACTAAACAGTGCTACAATGCTCTCACACACTTACTTGTTATCTAACAGGGCTCACGTCATACTGCAGCTCAGCACTGGACTAATTCAGCAGACAATAACAGATGGAGAAACAGGCTTTGAGGTGTAAAAGCATTGGATCAACCTGCCAAAAGAACCTTTTCTTTTAAACTCTTATTTTGAACCCACCTGTGTTTTCAGGTAACCAAGAAACTCATCTTTATTCGTAAGTGATTTGTTTTACAGCTGCCTGTAATCTCCAAACTTCCAGACTGAAAATCATTTAAAAACAAATGAGCTTCCCTGCAGATAAAACTCTCTGAGCTTCCAAGTTAATACAACTAAAAGGCGATGTTGAGTTGGAAGGGGAGATGAAAAAAAGAAGAAACCAGAAATCCCCATAAGGTTCAGAATTTAACCTCAAGGCGGAAGAAATGGGCAGAGAGTAAATTCCTCATTTCCATATGCCATTTTATGGAATTGGGATGAGAGCAGCAGCAGAGAACAGTATCTATATCTTGTTAGCACCGTTCATATCCTCATGTGTTCCTGTATGTGTGTGTTCGTACTCCAGCTGGGCCTGGTGCCATCACATATCAAATATTCACGGCTTCAGACATTAGAGCCAAGATTTTCATAAAGCTTTAGTAGCCCGAGCTGCCTCCAACACTGAAACATCCTAAGGAGAGCAGCTTGGCAGCACTTTCAGTAAAGGAGGCCTTTTGAAGGTTTCTCAGACTGGATGCTCAAACCCCATAATCATCAATTTGTGACAAAACCTGGCAGAAGCATGAGGCACATTTCCATTTACATAAACTGCTGATGGAGTTGGTAGGCGGTTTGGTTGGACATTTCAATAACATCTGATACGAAACACAAGATAACTGTAAACCCGCCTCTCTTTTCTGCAGTACTTTAGTGTTTTAATGAACTGCACCAAAATGCTTTACAGGAACACTGGAATACCGTGACCTGCCATTTGGGAAGCACAGCTCACTCTGCTGGTTGGAAGCACTAACCATGGTGCCCAGTGACAGCAGCTCTGTTGTGATGGGCTGCCTCAGTGTCCACGGTACAACAGTTTCCACTCCAACTCCTAGAGGATACAATCCATGTGAATTAACGTAGAGATATGATACAAGAAACCGGACATACACCCTGTGTAGCATCAAATTCCCTTCCTGCCAAGCAACAGGATCTTTTCCACTGAACACAGAGCCACATTCTTTGGTCTATCTCTTCAGAATTCACCATTCTCATCTTTGTTTCAGTTCACACAGATGCTTAAAGCCCACAGCGTTAGAACATAATGCAACTGCATATCGTCCCTAATACCAAGCAGTAACAGAAATACATTATTCACATTTTCTACAGATTCTTTCAGACTTGCAGAAGTCTTCCCATGATAACTGCAATTACACTCAGCATGTAATTTGTCACCTTAATGAAGTTTCCTTCTTAACTTGAAAAAGTGCCTTGAAAACAAAGTGCAAACACCTTTAGTCATATTCTCTTTCCCTACTTCCATGAAATTCAGCAGTGCAACCTCATCCTTGTTCAGGCTCACAACACTCTTGAGCTCTTCCTTCCCCTAAAACTGGTCTGCTATGAGAGTCCAGCTGCACTGGTGATTGTACCACAGAGGGAACTGCACCAGTGGCTGCAGAGGAACCGCTCACTCTCTTTTGCTCCATAACTTCCAGCCACCTTAGCACACAAAAGAAAGGGACTTACTCACTGAGTAACAAGCCACCGCTGCTGTGAAAGGAACAGTTACTTCATTGGAGAAATTGAAGGTGCCTTTAACATAACAAACAGGGAAGGCAGGACAGAGGAAGGCTGTTAGGTGTGGAAACGAAAACGGCTTGCCCAAGAAGAGGATTACACTTCAGCATGTTTTGTAAGGCTTTGCGCAAACGGAAATGTCCCTCTGCACTTCTGTGTATCAGCACAAAGCAAAACACTAGATGGGTCTGTAGGAGGGAGGAGAAAAAATTAGGCCAGCAAAGGAGCTCATGTACACACAACTGTCCAAAAACTGAGGAAGAAAGAGGCAGCGCAATCGTCTGAGTGCACTCATTGCAGATCCACATCCAGGCATTTCCTGAAATCACAGCCTTGACTCTGCAACAAGACGTACCTTTCTCACTGCACCCCTATGCAAGAGGGGCATGAAATGCCCAGAGACCCAACTGACAGCAGCAGTAATTCAGCCTATGAAAAGAAATAGTCCAGGAGAGTTTAAAACAATGATGAAATTAAAGAACTTGAGCTCAGCCAAGTAGCAAATGTGTTTTTACACACCTCCAGATTGCTGTTTCTAAGAGGACATGCTGTGACGCAAATACATGCCAGCAATTGTTCTCCAGTAACTGAGCTGTGGCTGCAATGTCACACGTTACAAAGGTGTCACCCCACAAAGGGCACAAAGCCCTCGCAGCAGCTCAGTATTAAAATGCTGAAATAACAACTGTGCGTTTTCTTTTGCAAAGAGAAGGGAACAACACTCCTTGACCTTCATCTCAGCAGCCTCTTCTGATTCTACCACAGTCCTAAGGCTGAAAAATACACTTCCCTTTCTCAAAAGGAGGAGGAAGATCCGCATCTAGGAAAGAGAAAGATCAAAAGCATCAGTGTTTGTAGAGAAGTCATTATCAGCATGTGACTGAGGGGTACGTGATCCTGTCCGTGATATCAGAGCTTCACCAGAAAGATGCCATGAGTTTCATCTCACAGCAGAACCTCAAACCCGCCCTAAAGGCACAACACATCCACAAAGAAATATTTCTTAACAAGACCCAGGCATCCTTCTCTCTCTCCAGTTTATCAGGTTTCACCACTGTCAAAGATTTCCAAATAGAACTTTAAATTTTCCATTTTAAACTGAATGAATGGAAAGAAAAAGTAGAACAGAATTATCCCCAGTGCCTCACCACCAGATGTCTGGCACTCACCCTCTTTCTGTCCAAAAGAATTCATAGCACGATGCTCTATGATGTGTCTCAGTCTACTAAACCCGCATTGTCTGACTGCAAAATATATATGGCTTTGCGCTTGTGTTTTGAGCCTCATAAACATCTGTGACCATATTTAGAAGATCAAAGAAAATGAGTGACATTTTCAGCTACATTGTTCTCAGTTAATTAAATACATCTTTTTGGGAATATGATAAATGCAATTGTTTCCATTGGATCAGCCAACTCAGCATGCCAGCACTGCATGATCTCATCTGTCTTCAAACAAAAATAAAGAAAATGGAAAGAAAACAGCAGAATTCCAAGTGCCAAACAGGGCTGTGAGAGGGCTCAGAGGAAGCAATATGATAAAGTGTGATGGCATCGCCTAGGAGAGAACTGCAGGATTAACCACCTGCAGTCACTTTCAGGAGCAGCAGAGACAGCACCTCCACCTTATCACTGCCAGCCAGAAAGCAGCCAGACCAAGGAAGCTCTTTGCATTACTTTTCTGCTACTCCTGCAGAATTAAGGTGAACCCTAATCAACAAGGCATGAAATTGAGATCTCTTACAAGAAATGCTAGAAAAGGTCAAATTTCTCTAAACTTTGCAGAAAGGTCTCACACCAGTTCTGGGCAAGATGGTGAATCACAGAACAAACTAAAGATACATGACAGTTTGGGCCATCTTCAACATTCAAACTGCATCTGAAAACAGAACCCCTAAACTGCCTGATGCTGAGCTTAGTGGGACCTACCAGTATTTTATTTAATCTAATCTAAGATATTCAGAGGTTTAAAATACAATCATGTCAGCTAGAGTCTAATTTCTCACTCCCCTGTGGATTCCAATGTCTTTCAAAGCTTTCTGGCATAATAAAGCAGAGCCAAAGAGCACAGCTTAACTCCTGAATCTCCCCTATAGCTTTGTGTCAATAAATGGGGATTTTTTATTTGAAAGACTAAAAGGTGTTAAGATAAGGTCACCCTAACGTATACAGCACCTCAAACTAAAGGCTTGTTCAGTTTGTCAGTAAGAAAATTCATATGAACTAATTCATCTTCAAGAGTAAACATTATGTAGAAGATATGGGCAGAAATCAAATTCAGCTGGACCAGAAATTCACCTTCAGATTCTAGGGTTACCCAATGGAACCTCCTGTCCAGTCCGAAATACACAAGACAGAGATTTACAAGTAATTCATGCTCCTAGCTCTATTTTCTAAAATCATCAATCTTAACTATTCAGTATCTATAATATCCTTTGCATGCAGAGAACACAAAAGGACTTCATGAAAGCCATAAGGAAAATACTGTACTTTCTTTTAAGATTACCTGCCTCCCACCCTGGCTAATAATACTGCTAACAGCACACTGGCTGAGCACAAGCAAATAAGTATTACATTAGGAAGTGGTACATCAGGGTTTTTTCCTGTTCCCCAACAATGAAGGCATGTTTCCAATTCAATATGAATCTATCTCAAAATCAAATTCATGACCCTTTTGTCGTTGGATTTGTGGTGTTGTTGCTGTTGTATTAAGAAATGTAGATCATGTTTCATTTCCATCAAAGTAAGTACCAGTCAATTCTTTGTTTCTCCAAGCATGGACTGAATTACAGCACCTTGTTTCCTTTCACACACGCTGTGTTTCCTCTCCCCTTTTGATTACTGTTAATCAGTTCAAAGAGCAGGCAGTGTAAGGAAAAGATGTGGAAACAAGATAGCGAAATCAAACAGTTTCAGTTATGAAATGTAACAGCTGCTCTGAAGATGTGGCATAAACTCTATGATGCGTATCATGCTGCTAATCTAGATTTACTATGACGAGTAGAGGAAATCACAATTTAAGATAAACAAAATGACTTGCTAAAATCTACATCACCTTGAGAGGATACAGATTTTTCCATTTTTCTGCAATTGCTTGTTAGAAATTAAATAAATATTAATTTTACTGGAAAACACATGAAGCACTCAACCCCAAACAACACTTGTGCTCTAGGAAATTGAACACATGAAAATTCAGATCAGCCTGTTCATGTGCCTGTGACACCGTGAAGAACATGAATCTCTCATCCAGAATACAAAAGCCTAAGAAACTGCAAAAAAGATATGTGGAAAAAGAGAAAGATGCCAGGTTTAAAACAAATGCTTTTGTTCTTTTAAGACCATAGAAGAGAGTTAATTGCTTCATAATGTAGAAATCACTGAAGTATGAAAACAGTCTGAAATTCAGATAACCATTCTGTGTCCACAAGTTAAGAGTTCATTACCAATGCTTTAGCCATTTATTTTAACATCACTGAACTAAATTCCTACTATCATTCATCCACTTGCACCACATCTGGAATTTTAGCAGATGCCGGTTCCATTCTGAAGTGTTGGAAGCAGATAACTCAAAACAACTGTTTATGTGGATACAATGGCTTGATAAAACAAGGTAATGAAACACTGTCCTTTCTGCAACCGGGAAAAGCACTGGGGTGTGCCCTATCTGTCCAGCTACATTTGTACTGTATCTCCTGGACACCTTTGGCATCAATCACAGTAAAATAAGCTGCTCATATCCACAGTAAGGTCAAAGCACTAAGCAAGGGCCCTTCTAGGCAGTTTGCACGCTGTCGTTACCATATTTTATATCACTTTAGACGCTTTAAATATAATTCACAATATAGAATATCCTCATCCACCGAATAAATTGATCGTAGTCCTTACTCACTGGATTGCTGTTGAGTAAATATCTTCAATTGCTCTGTCCATCAGAGGCCTCAGTAAACTCAAAATTCATCACTAGAGACACACGATTTTAAGTGTTTCTCCCCACAGTTCATGACCTGAAATCTACCTGGGGTGGATTCACCTTGACTATTTCAGAAGCATGGAAATACTAACCCAATTTTTTCTTTAAAATATAGTTTTCAAACCTGACACTTATTTATTTATCAGAAGGAACTGAAACTGCTTTCGTATTTCCCTAAAATAAACCTACCATGGAGCACTGAGTTAAGTTTAAATAATCACAGAATAGCTGTGATTGAAAGGGACCTTCAAAGGTTTGACCTGCTGACTACATAGCTCAGTTACTAATAAACCTTCAGATCTCACCTTATCTCCAATAAAAACTGAACTCTAACACCACCAAGTATTCCTACTGCAGAGGCCATATTGGCCTTCAAAAAAAAAAAAAATCACTGGAAAATTCTGCTAAACTAATGGAAAACTTTCAATCTGGCTCTGAGAAAACATGAGCTCATTTGTATGTGAACCCATGTAACAGAGTGTTTCATTTTTTCAGGCCTGATTCACACTGATAAGCTCCTAGTTCAAATAAGGGAAAAAGATATTTCATTAACACAAAATTAGCTGTTGAGCATCCTGCTCATTCACTCTGTGCCTGATCTGAGCTTTCACATTCAATGTTATGGAAAACAGCAGCACCAAAATAGAGCACTGGAGGATCTCAGGGTATTTTTTGCTCTACTGTTAACAGAGGAGGGTTTGGAGCCCAGAGGATATTGCACATCCAGAACTGGGAGATGTGAACAAAGCCACACCACCTGGGAAAGGACCTTATGGCTGTTTAGGGGGCTTGTCCATTTCAGCAAGATTCAAGTGTTACCCTTGATCTCCCCCAGCATGAGTTAACAGCCTTATTTTTGTTTGCTGCTGCGAGAGGTGTCACACTTCACTTGTAACTGTCCATCTTAGATGGAATTAATCTCTTGGCTCACACTGACAATAGTATTGCGTGAACATCTGGGAGATAGGAAAAACATGATGAAAACCTTCCAGCTGAATCCCAGGACAAATCATAGGGTTTTTCCCAAAAACTCCCCGAAAAATCTTTATTAACTTCAAATTCATTTAGGTCACACAAACTGTGTTTGCTTAAAACTATCACTCTTTGTTTGAGGCTACTGTTTTTAACATTGCAAAAATCACTGTTAGAATACTTGGGGAGGACATATTGAAAGCTGAACTATATTTAAACCATCACCCTAGAAACACCAGGAGCATCAGTTCTCTCCAGAAGGTTTTGCCCAATGTTATTTTTATATCTTTTTCTGTTAAATCTTGAACTGTCCCTCAGAGAAATTAATTAAGCCTAAACAATACAAAACAAAATCCTGTGTCATGTTCAAGGGACCTGCTGGGACCCATCTGAGCTACTGTAAGATAATTTAATGAGTACTCACTAAATTAACATCTACCCCCACAGCAAGTTCGGCAGTCAAAGATGTAAGCAGAAGAGCTTTAAATGGCTTTTCCTGCTCTCAGGGCTCCCGCTGTCTCATTTGGTTCAGGCGGTTTGAATTCCGTGCCTCCGCACTCCCTGGAAGCTGGGGGTGGCTGCAGAATAGATTCACAAGACTTTGGTTTTTACTGTAAAAATCCAGCATTAAGAGGAAAAGGAGACTTATGAGCCTCAAGCACAGCTGCCTCTGGAATGAAAGATACCTCTCCAAAGGAGGAGTGCATGGAGCTGCATCCACTTGGACACTCCCTCCAAGTGAAGTCTCAGGGTGGAATATCCCCCGCAGCCAACCTTTTCAACCTGTACCTCAAGGCAGGATGCTGCCTAACCCACTCTGCAAGCTTTCAGTTGTCTTTTCTAATCCTTGACTTTCTCAAAGAAAGGATGTTTGTGAGAAGCTGCATACCTGGTGAGGAGCCTACCTGAGGGCTTGTAGGGGTACTTGCTTGCAGATGGCTTACACTTTAAATAGCAGGGCTAGAGTCAGAGATGCAACAGGGACAGAGATGCAGTTTAATCTTACAGCGTGTTTCATACTCCTGCCCATTAATCAAAAAAAAAGGGAAAAAAAGGTTTTCCTCTATTAGGTGACTTACTGCTGGAGTACTGTGGAGATCAATAGGAATGTATCAGTGCTGTACAGCAATACTGAGATGAACAGGAAGAAAACTCAGTTGGGTTTCACGCCGACTCATGCCTTGGGTAAAATGTAGATATTTTGCTTTGAACTCAGAATGGGTTTGTTTTTACAGCCTGCCATGCTGTTTGCTGACTAAATAATGCACTCGGTTCAAAAGGCACCTAAATACAACTGGCTCTTGGAAACGGCAAGCTACTTGATACATTTTTAATACTAGGGTACTACAAAGTAAGTTACCAACTGTTCAGGATTGCTCAACTAGCATTCAGGATCAGCCTAATAAGCAAGGAAAATACTGGTGTATTAGGATAATCCATCACTACATTAAAGACACTGGTTTTCTCTTACAAAACCCAATCTCTAATACCTCATCTGGGCTACAGCAGATTCTGTATCAGTTAAAGCTGCATCAAAAGCAAAATTTATTCACACGCACAAAATGCTTCTGAATAGTATCAAGCTGTGTGAAGAAATGTTTTGTGTCAAAGAGATGCCCCCTACACATCATGAGGAAGAACTGACTATGGGTAGAAAAGCAGAGTCCCAAAACGTCCTATAGGTTCTTGGAGCTCAATTCCAGCACACAGCATGGAGACTGCTGCTGCCAGGGCTGGCAGCACTGCTAAGGTCAAGGAAAATGAGGCTTCACGCTATACAGGCAAATTAACAGTCTCTTATGGCACTTACAGCCTATATAGGGAAAAAACAACAGGTGATAAAGCTTGTTTAATGTCTCTTTGCATCCAGAAACAATTGAAAGGACTGTACTGTTGAGCTGGCAAGGAGTTCAGTTACCCACTGCCTGGCCCTTCTCTCTGGGTCTTGTTGCCTGATTCCTGCATTCTAAGTGCAGCAGCTCTAAACCCAGGGACAGCTTTACAGGAGTGTGCTGCCATCAGCCTGAGGTGGACCCTGCCAGGTGAAAAAGGAAGCATTTCAGAGAAACGGTCACTGGATGCCTATCAGCCCTTCACTACCGACCCTCCCTGGGACAGGATCTGTGGCCCTGCCTCCAACTCATTTTCAGAGGCTGTGCTGAAACCAGTTGGGAAATAACATCCGGGGCAACCTTACCAAAGATAACAGATCCTCTAAACACAACTGGGATACAGCAAACCAGCACAGGGAAATCAACAGAACTCTGACACAGCTTATCAAAGCCTTGACAGCACTTGAGTCCTGCTGCAAGCAGCAGTAGAAGTGACTTTTTAAATGGTTCTCTTAAAGAACAGAGATGAAGACACTTCTACCCTATAGTGAGCATTTGGGGGTGAAGGGTTTTTTCGTCTGGAAATTAAAGAATATTGTATCTCCACTATAGTGTCCAGGAGATAAAAAGCTGCAGAGCTGTGCAGCAAGAGTATAGAAGAAAGCTAAATACAAGAGGAAAGAAAAGTCTTTGCTCCCCACAGAATTTGTTGGTTTATTTTACTCTAATGTTGTGTTTGTCCATGGGTCATTTTTCACATGGAGTCTCTTGGCAGAGCACGTCAAGAACAGGCAGAGATAGAATCATTTTGCATGGACAAACTGCTTTAAAAAATGAAGAAGGAAGAGGGTATTGGAATTTAGAAATGGATTTGTTATGATGGAGATGACTACAGGAACGACTGCTACCAGTCAAAGATTTTCCTTCTGCTTGGAGTTTGCTGTTTTCTCCTTAGCTTTCCTATTTTATTGTGTTTTAAGTATTTGGTGTGCACACACATGCCTGCTCACTTTTTCTGTCTGTTCTTCCCTAAATCCATAGCCCATCTTTCTGGATGCAGCTGAATTGCAATAATGAAACTTCCTTTTGTTCTTGAAGCCGACTGCTGGGAGTAATGGGGGAACATCAAGGTCAGCGAAGAATCAACGCTGCATAAAGAGCCACGCGCATGACTTCCCTCCGGGTAAACCAAGGTGATGCAGCAAAAGCAATCCTGAACTGAGGTTCTTTGTGCTGCAGATCCCTGCAGAGAATTCCACCCAGCTGAAATCAGTGTTAAACTGCAATTGAAACTGTGCCAGATGTGGAGGCACTCTACATTTACCCTGGTGGCTTGCAGGTTGCGGTCTAGCCAAACCTCTTATGAGGCTGTTGAAGCAGTGACTGGAGCCTGGGATGCTTTGCAATAATGCTGGAGCATTTAGGCCTCTGCTACTGTTAAATCTACTTTTATGAGTCAGCCGTAAAGCTTGATGTGGTAGAGCAGAATTGCACCCTATGGCCAGGAGCTTGTGCCCATCAGTCTGGAAGTGGAGAAATAGAAGCCATGCCCACAGACACAGCTTACAGTAAAAGGCAAGACACACAGTCTCAGTAAAGCCCACTGTGATGTACTCTTTTGTGACTGACCGCTCCTTTTGCTTTGGAGAGCTGCGTTACTGTAGCCCTTGGGAAAATATATTTCACTGATTTCTACATGAGTGATTGGTTTTAATGAAGACCAGGACATATTAAGTCCTATATTTAACACAGCAAGAAAACACAGAAGCCATCAATTAGCCTAGCGTAGCTTAAATGCTCCTTCAAAACTCAACAAGAAATACAGATGCCCCTACCTTAAATATATATATATATACGTATGTATGTATGTATATACACTGAGCTTCTATTATGGTGTCCTGAAATCCCTGTCAAAACCTAGTTCCAATGTTTTCATTGCTTTCTCCTAACCATTCAATCTCCATTGCCCAGGCCGATGTCAGCAACAGTTTTTAGCCCCAGAACAAAATCTGCCCAGACGGATGGGTCAGCCCTCCCATCCAACACTACCAGGCACTACATCCTTTCACCAGTAAGAGGGTTTGGGATTTTCTGGAACCTTCTGTACTTTACTCCAACTACAGCTCCTATCGAATAACTCTTCTCAACCCTACACCCAAGCACTGGGTAACTTCAGAAACAAGATGTAGCTCAAATCAATGCCTATAAGCCCCAAACCCCACATTTAACCATATTCTCCCCAAGAACAACCAAATCCTACCCAGTCAACTCCAAACCTAAACTGGTTGCCTGCCTTAACTCAGTCTATCATAGTCACATTGCTATTGATTCCTTATCTCAGTATTTCTCTTCATGCCTGAGGACTTCATTGCCATTCCCAGCTGTGAAGGAACATGAATTTCTTCCAAAGGAGAGAAAGGCGTGGGTGGAACAGTAGGAAGCATCCTGTTCTCTAATGGTTATTTCCATTCAGCTGCTGAATCAGGGAACACTTTCAGATTAGTGCTGCCACTGTTTGGAACAGCATCTCAAATGCTATTGATTTTTACGATGATTAGTTCATTTGTGGAATAATTTGCCTTTTACACTGTCTTAGATGAACTCACCCTCAGCTTCCTGGTGGCATTTGGAAAGCCATGTTCTGAAGAAACAAGGTGTCAGGGAATGTGTGAATGCTGGGCCACCTTGCATTTTTCTGACCATTGTTTAGCTGCAGCTAAGGAACACTTGGCTATTAATCCATCTTTGTAACATTTTCTATACTGAGCTGTACAGTCAGATGGATTCTCACAATTACCACCTGTAAGGTAAAGCAATGTACATATCAACTTTCAGATGCCTACATGTTAGGAGCAAGATGAGCATGCATGCCATCCTCTTACAAGTGAGGCAGCTTAAAGCACAGATGATAGCTGCTGTCAGAGCAATTTCTAAGCACCATTCATTTTGCTTTGCAAAAGACCAGGACATCTCAATACAGAAGATGAAGGTGTTTGTAGTTCTGAGCTAAGGACAAATCCTTTGAAGTCAAGCTGCAAAGCATGACGTTAAACAGAGTCATTCTGCACTGCAAACTCATACCTGACAAACACACCAGCAAACGGCCAGGAAGCAAGCACTGCCATAATTAAGAGCAACAGCTCTGGGCAGGCACTGATTCTAAAGTGTGGGACATAAACCTCCCAAATCTGAAGTGCATTTCACCAGAAATTAGTGTTTTGCGGAATCAGCTAAAGCAAGATACAGTTTCAAGGCTACTGGCAGCCTCAACCACAGCACATCTCCACAAGGCTTGATGGAAACAGGGCTGCAACTCCAAGTCTGCCAGCTCAGACATCCTCAGACGACTGCATTTCCTACTGTGTAAGAAACGTGACAGGCACCACCAGCATCTGCTTCTTGAGTGTCAGAAGGAGTCCAGCAAGAGGGCTTGCTGTTTGCGAGATGACTTACAATTTAACCTGGCTCAGGGTGAACAGAGACCAGCTTTCCTGGTTTTAATTAGCCTCTCTATGCCCAAGCCAATACACCTCCTGATGGCAGCACACATCAGCACATCTGATTATTTTGACCCAGATGGGCAATGAAAGAGTCTGACAAGAACTGAGCATTCAGCGGATTTACCCACGAGGCAGCTGCTCGCTGGGCTCTGGTTTCAGTGATAGTTTGAACAGGAGAAACCTGTTCAGAAGAAAACATTCCCAAGCAACCCATAATGAAAACACGATCACTTCTCTGGCAAACGCATGGTCAGAGCGTGTAAGATAACTCATGCCACAGATGCTGCTCTCCTGCTAGGTAGGGCTGGAGCCCCTGGGGTTGCTGCCTTTACACATACTGCCTAGAGGCTGTATACAAGCACAGTCAGATGAACATTTCTGGCACCAATTGGTTGGAAATGTGCTAAGACACAACTCCTCTGCATTGACCAAAAATCCATATAATACCGTGAAGTATTTTCCAGTAGGAAGGGATTACAGGAACCAGAGCCAGGTTTTATTTATACACACACATACACAAAAGCACAACACTTTGTGTGTGTGGACATGTGCACACACCACTGTACAGCAGTCTCTCTCACAGCCCAAATGGAAAGATTAGTTCAGGCTTTTTTTAATATGGCACTGACTCCTGACACTTCCTTTGTAAGTGTTATCACATGCTCAGGATTTGCTGCTAGCAGAAGCTGCCAAACCCTTATTCTCCAACCCTGCATTATTCCCTTTTGCAATTGCTGCCAATTCCTCTTCCACACAAGACATGAACACCTCACCCTACACCCACAGCCGGACCTCAATCAAAGAGCCAAAAAAAAAGGGTCTTCCAGGCAGGGTAGCAGATCAAATAGAGAAACAGAATAAATTCAACAAAGAATGTATCCTGACAGAGAATTCTGTGCCAGCAGCCACCCCAACTTATAACAGGAAACATCTTGCTTGTATCAGCTTGGAAAGAGGCAACGGACCTGGTGTCTAGATTGTGCACTTTATGGGAACTTTTAGGATGCTTAGCTTTCTAAAAGTACCCGTTTCAGAGCAGACTTGATTTATGGCTTCACTGACATTGCATTACAGCATTACAAAAGTGGGTGAAAATGACAAGGCAGCATCAGAGCTCCATCGCTCCAGGCAGGGTGAATCACACACATGAGTGCTAAGGAAGGGATGACCCATGTGCATGATGGTGAGAGAGTACCCAAGAAGCAGGATGGGACTTTGCATGCTGAAAATAAGATCCAACACTGTCAGTGGCATCCTGTTCTCTTATTCAAGACCATGTTCAAACACATCTTACTGATGCAAAACCTGATACCAATGGTATAATGCCCTGTACTATATTTTTGAAATTTAACAGTATTTTTTGGCAGCAAAGCAGTAGCACTATGGACAAATCTCAGAGACCCAAGGACAGATGTGAGGGAAAACCAGCATTACAGCAGATTAAACTGCACAGCTATCAGATATATGGAGGTACACTCAGACTCTGGAAAATTATTTTACTTACAGCCAGTGTAATCCAAATCAATTAGTCCCACTAACATCCTTATATTACCTCAGATACTCTATATTCAGATACTTGCCCAAGCTCTTCACTCAACTGGTAGCAAGATTATTCGCTACACTATATTCACCTGTAAGTGATAATTCCAGTTACAAATACCAACCTGCATCCTGCCTCAACTAAACTCAATGTGCATCAGTAAGAACACGAATCTGAAAGCAGTTTGTCTCAGTTCATCATAATTTGGAGTCCTCAGGAAAAGAATTGCACAATAGAACTACTGCTATTTTATCCTGAAGTCTGTGATAGCTTAGAACCGTCTCCCTGCAATACATCTCAGCAACATTTTCACTAACATTTTTTCTCCTAGTAAGTGTAGTTGGCCAACAGTATCTGTAAATTGATCTGTGCTTATCTTCTTCTGGCTACTGCAAAACCCTGGTCCTTCTGAAACAGTGTCATCTGCAGTCTACAAGATGAAATTAAACCTAAACTTGTAGGCTTAATCGTATTACTTTGAATAAAGTATCGATTGCCGCTAATTTTATCATGAGTTTTGAGAGGTTTGCTTGCTGGCTGGCTGTCACTTTGATACATGGGAGCCACCAGCAAGTGTACAAAGAGAAATAGCCCACCCTCTTTACCAGCGATCAGGGGTGTGATTAGGTTTGGTGAGTCACAGGAACACCTACTCTAAAGCAGATGGACAGTACAGAATACGCAGCTACTTCAAATCGCATTTCTAACAGTGGCTGCACCTCAGGTGAGTCTGCTTTCTGCATGAGCAGCAGTTGCCACTTTGAATTTCAATAATATCCTATTTCCCTCAGGACAGTCATACCACAACGGTGACCACCCAAATGCTGAAGTATGGACACTGGATGAACACGGTACTGAGAACCAAGTTATCAGTCTGGATTTCAGCATCACATGGACACTAAGACTATCTGCTTCCCTCTGCCTACCTGACTGTAACCCTGGTAGCACTCAGCAGCAGCTGGAGACACATGTAGGGTGAGTCTGTACACAAGGGCACAGTGAGATGCATGTGTCTGGCCTGGGCTGTCTTCCACTACAGCTGCCCTCTGGTGAGGAAATACTGGCAGGAGGTATCTAAGCCCATTGCTTTGACAGGCAGGCAGCGTAAGGAGGCAAGGTGAGTGACAAGCGATACAGCCTTTGCTCTTCCTACTTTTAGATCCTATTTCTATAAAACCACCTGAGGTCTGAGCATCCTTGGGCCTAAAGGTTTACAAAATCTGCTTTCATATCTTGTATTTTAGCTTCTGCTTCATGAAAACTTTATTTTAATGGTAGAGATAAAAGAGACAAGACTGAGTAACGTTTATCTTGCATTTAATGAAAATTAGTACATTAATATTAAAGGCAAGTTTGCTTATTCAGACTTGCCTTATTATGGATTCACTGTGTAAAGAATTTTCTCTATTCGGTTTGCTACCTAAGGATAGCCCGAATAGATTTTAAAGGACTGATCAGCAAATATCCTTGCCTAAAACAAAGGTATCTTTGAAACTAAATCTGGGGGGGAGGTGATGGTGGTGGGGAGAAAGCCTACAGGGATTTTAAAACAAAATCCAGTCTCATAAAAATTTGTCATTCCAGATTACAGAAATAGTCCATTGCCCACTTGTTTTACATTTCGGAGTCACTTATCCCATTCAGATCCTTCTTCATCTAGAGATTAGCACCAAAGCATCCACATGTACAGATTATAACACCATTATCTGTATTTTGGAACATGAGGCAGATTGCAGTACCTCTAGATGCAAAAACCTGTTTATAAAATATATGATGTTTGTTATTCCGTGGATCCTTTTCTAATGTACTGTCCTTGATAACACTATCTGATATTACAGTGTATTTCTCAATGCCAGTAACAGGTCCGTGGTTTCCTTCTGAAGTCTGCTTCTCATTGTTCATTAAAGCATGTTCTTATCTTCACAACTTCAAAGAATTAATCTTTCTCCTTCCCTTCCCCTTCCTTCCCCCCCCTTTGCTCTGTCTTTCCCTCTGCTCCAATGTGCAGCTGAATTTCTATTGAGATCTTATTTTTGGAAACAGAATGGCAAGAGTATAAACCTCCTTGGGCAAGCGATGCTAGCCCAGAGAAAGCAGTCCACCTTGTGAGGTGGTTGAACATTTGAACTATCTGGCATGCACCTTTTTACCTGATGTCCATTACTAGGGTTGCTTGTATCTTCATGCTCAGACATAATTCCCTGTGTAGACCACACCTAGAAAAGATTGCTCAGGTGCATCTGCTGCCAAGAACAGATCTGCACTGCCCCCATTTCCATATTTACTACCATGAAAAAAAAGACCAATATGAAAATTAGGTGAGATTCTTCACCAGGAAAACTCATCTGTCTCACAATTCAAGTGAATGAGCAGCTTATCCCAGCATACGATTCCTTGCATTTCATCCTCAATAATAACTGGGCTTCCACTCTGGTTCCTTTTTCTGCTTTAAAGAACGAAGCACTGCCAAAAGCCTACTATTTTATCTGCATGAAGAGTTTTTATCCTTATAAATAATTAGGCTGATTCACCAGAATCCTGAATCCTCTAAGCAAAACTTAGACGTGAGGCAATGAACTATTATTTTATCCATTTCAGAGACAAGCAAAGAGATTCAGAGATGCCCAATTCAGGCAGAGATGAGTACAAGTCAAGATGTACTCTAGACCCAGGAGAGAGATCTAAAAACATTTAAATAGCTGCCATAGCTGTTCTGGCAAACATTACTCATGCAGAACTCATTACTAATTGGTTTGTGAAAGCAACTTTCTGGACAGAAGCAACCCTGATTTAAATGGGAAATGGCAACCTACAGATTATCTGTCAGCATCTGTTATTCCAAGAGTGCTCATGGGTGAGGATAAGCATTATCCCTCTTGTCCTTGGATGGACACAGCTATATACGGCACTGAAGGACAGGACTGGAAGACTCAGAAGACCACCCAGGACTCATTCTGTGAGAACCCAGAGATCTGGCTCTCAACAGTGTCCTCCAATTTCTCTCTACCTTTTCTTACCTTCAGCCTCTATCATACTCTTAATACTCAAAATTCACACTGAGATATTGCAACAGGTAAAAACTTCAACCAGCTTCAAGACAGAAAGGCCTATTAATGTAATCTGCTACATAACACAGGCCAGGTGACATGACCCTTGCATTTTTCTACAGATAAAAGTTTCCTCTCTCTCCCTAGCTGAAAGAAAATAGATTTTCTTCAGTTGTATTACTGGAAAGAAAAAAACCCTGCTATTTTCTCAGTTCCTGGTCTTTATATGAGAGAGAAATAAAATGGTACCCCAAGAACAGACTGTCTATCAGAGGCATATAGACAACATACGCCTTTTCTTTTTTTATTGCCTGACCTCTGCAGTATCACAGCTTACCCAATTTTGTGAATTACTGTTATTTCTTATATTATTACCACTGCAGGAAGTTTCTATATAGACTATAATGGATCACAGCTATCAAAAAGCATTTGTTACAACATTTTATTATACAAAGTGAACAAAAGCACTGCAATCCTAAGAATCATTTCAGGAACTGTATGTATTTAAGGCCACCAAATCCTAGTACAAGGACTGCATCTTAAATTTAATCCAAGTCTTTTATTTGTAAACCACTATATTCAATTCCATTTTTTCCTTATCAGTTCCACTTGATAATGTCCAACAGCTGTATCTGAGACTGATAAATTATTTCTCTAGTTGACTCAATACCCAGACATCACCAGTTCAGGTTTCTTACCAGGCTTTTCTTAACAAGCATCATCTTGAGAAAAGCCTTTCAATCCTCCCCAGTCCAATCTATCACTCAGCACTCAAACTACATTAAAAGATTTCCACTGCATGTGTCTGGTGTTGGATCAGACCAGCCATCCATCTTGTCTACTTCAACTACAAATGCTCTACAGCAAGGGTGTCTCAAAGTACATACTTATGTACTACAGATAGCCCAAGGGTCCACAAGGCACATAGTAGTGACAGCTGTGCCATGAAAATAATCACCTGAGGATTAGCGACAACTTTGTTGTTTAGCAACAAGTTTGTTGCTTTGTTGATTAGCAACAACTTGGTTGCTAATAACAATTTTTTGTTGCTAATTGCTAATGGGTGACATAGCTGTGCCATGAAAATAACCACCTGATGATTAGCAACAACGCTGTTTAGAAACGTTTATTTACACATGTAATCATTTCCACTGCAAATATCATAAGAATTATTACTCTAGTCTTGATTTTCTTTCATCTTAATCACAAGAGCAGGATTATCAGGTGAGTCTCGTTTTGACTGTCTCCTCCAATGTTCCTGATTCTAATGAGCCATCTGGATGACCTCTTTCTCTACAACTGACCTTACAGCAGCTTCTTAACATTTAAAGCAATGCCAGTAACAAACTGTAACTACATAAGCTACTTCCAAAGTAAAAGGAGATCAGTGAAACTACTTAAATGAGCAAAAATACTAGCTAGGTATATTCCTGTGCACTCCCAAATTACTTGGTAACTGGTACAGTTCTTGCCAACACAGCTATCCCACAGTGGTGTGTACAGGTAAAGCATCTTGGATAATATCAGGCAAGCTGTTGTTGTCATGCGACAGCAGCAGACTCAGGGAGGGAGCCCTCAGAAAAGCAGGCACAGCCATTCTACACCCCACCACGCATCATCCTCCATGACCACGCTGACAGAGACGTGACAGCAGAGGACTGAATTATAGCAGGGAATATGAAGAATAAAGACTTAAAAAGGGAAGGAGGGAGGGGGAGGAAATCACAAGAAGAAAGAGGGAGAAGTTGGGAGGAAAGAGCACTAAATGCGGATGTTGAACTGGAGGAAAGAGGTGAAAACTGCAGGGGAAAAAAGAAACAGAAAATTAATATCAGAAGAATAAAAAAGGCAAATTAAAAACAGGAGAAGAAATTACCAAAAGAAAGAGAATAAGAGGCTTAGTGTGATGGCTTTATTATTCTCTGAAAGCTCCTTTAGTCCTAATAACAGGAGAGATCAAAGATATTTCTTTCAACCATCAAATTTTTAGGATATATTTCCTCCTACTGTATCTCATTTCAAATGTAATTTCTGCAAATATTAAATCAGAACCAGGGGATGCTTTTGCATTGGACTAAAACTGGGATAAAGTCCGGAATAGGCAGCAAGTAACATACTGCTGAACAAGGCAACATGCCTTGTTCAACATGCCAAGGCATGCCAGATTTTTGCCTTCTTGTTTATTTGCTTTCTATCAAACAGACTCTGCATGTTGAAAATAAAGACAATATATTCGTCCTCTGTTGCATTTCTACCCTTTTCAAGTTGCATCAAATGGCTTCCACTGAAGTTAGAGGGAAAAACATTACTGAAGGTTACAGTAGAGTCAAAATTCCTGACCCCATAAACAGTGGGAAAAGTATGTTTCTGTTCTAAAATACAGTTATCACCTAAAGATTGTGAAGGAAGCAGAAGCACTGAAAAATCCTAACAGAGTCCTTGGCGTACTTGAGATTTCCAGCACCTTACAGTGGAGGTGTTACCACAGTCAGGGCATGGCTAGCTGTCCAAAATCCTTCTAAATTTTGGCTAGAGCCCTGACATGGAACCACAACACAGATCTTCAATTTGTGCCTCTCGGAAGAACGTTTTTCATTACCAGTCTCCTCATTCACATCTTCACCTTTCTGGGTCATTGTCCAGAAACGGAGCAGGAAGCCCAAAGTGCTGTTAGCAAACCAGCCGGATGTACAATAATGTGGCCCTTGCCCATTCTCTCAGATGGCCATTCCCCTTATGAAGAATCATTTCAGGAGACAAACTCCTCTGAAACAATAAAAAGCGCATCCATGACTGTAGAACACAGGCCAGTCAATGAAACAAAAGCTTTAGATATTAAAACAAATGACAAGCCAGGCTCTCATGCTTATCAAGTGAACATGCTCCAATTCATTAATAGAAACCAGTTAATTCCCTGCGGTACCTGCTGGGATAACAGAACAAAGGCATCTGTACTGACAGTCATTGGTAAATGGCTAATCAATCCCTCAGTGCTTCTTAATTAGTGGCTGCAGGAGACACTTTTAATTGGCATCTGATACTTGATT